>JAULLG010371620.1:0-16764 GCA_035668355.1 Sarracenia leucophylla
CTGATAATATAGGATGTGGATCAATTCATATAGTCAATATAGAATTGATCATCCTATTGATCCTGCTCAATACACTCCAAGTGTACTTACACATCGAGCTCGAAACTCAAATCCTAAGTTCGGGATTCGATCCTTTTGACCTAGCCAGAACCAACCAATATAACAAAGTGCTACAACCGTGCCAATCGACAGTCCGGGTTCACTGCGGTTGTGAGCCACTTGTATATTTGTCAAAACCTTTGACCCGATCTTCCCCGCTTCAAACGATGAGTCAACTATTGGATAAAATATACAGACATTGCTTACATACATCATACCTAATATAGATACAAAACCAAATATGCATATCCTCTCTATTGAATCTCATTAATATTCTCGGGATCCCGGATAATAAAATACTCAAAAGCACGGCTTTTAAGTATACAATCCTAACACTGAGGATAGGGCATCTCTTAGTTGTTCGAAGGAATGCATACACTTTTCATCAAATTCATATGCAGCCTCTTTAGCGAGGATATCACAAAGGGGCTTCGATATTTTTGGGAAGTCTTTGATGAATCTTCGATAAAATCCCGTGTGACAAAGGAATGCGGGGATCTATCGTACAGTGGTTGGTGGTGGAAATTTGGAGATAAGGTTGACTTTGGCTTTATCCACTTCTATTTCGCATTTGGAGACTATATGCCCCACCACAGTCCCATGTTGGACCATGCAGTGACTATTCTCCTGGATAAGTACCAGGTTTGTCTCTTGGTAGCGTTTAAGTACTCGGGTTAGATTTGAAAGACAATCTTCGAATGAAGAACTAAACATGGAGAAATCATCAATGAAAACATCATGGAATTTCTCTTCCATAACAGAGAAGATAGACATGATGCACCTTTGTTAGGTGGCAGGTGCATTACGCAGCCCAAACGGCATACGCTCGTAGGCGAATGTGCCAAAGGAGCAGATGAAGGTTGTCTTCTCTAGTTCTTCGGGGTACACGGGTACCTGATTATAGTCGGAGTAGCCATCCAAAAAGCAGTAATAACTTTGTCCTACTAAATACTCTAGGATTTGATCAATAAATGGGAGAGAAAAGTTGTACATCCTTGTCATGGCGTTTAGCTTCCTATAGTTGATGCAAACTCGCCAGACAATCGTCGTTCGAGTAGGTATGGATCCTCGTTTATCATTTAACACTACGGTGAGCTCGGATTTCTTGGGTACAACTTGTGTTGGGCTCACCCACTTAATGTCTAAGATTGGGTAGATGATACCTGCATCTAGCAGTTTTACTAGCTCTTGTTTAACCACTACTTTCATTTTGGGATTCAATCTCTATTCCATTTCGTATGTAGGCTTAGCATCCTCTTCATAATGGATGCGATGCATGAAAATGAAGGGTTCAATTCCTTTTAAATCAGCCACCATCCACCTTATGGCTCCCTTATAGGCCTTGAGGACTACAGTCAATTGGTCTTCTTGGGCAGGAATTAAATCGGAGGCAATAATGACTGGCAGGGTATTGTAGGGTCCAAAAAATATGTACTTGAGTGAGCTTGGGAGAGTTTTCAACTCAAATGCTGGTGGGGCTTCTAGGGATGGTATGTCGGGTATGGATGAGAGTGGTGATAGTTCTTCAAATCGAGACACCCATGGAGGCGTGTCTACGTAATCTGTCATTTTAAGATAGGTGTTGGATGCATTGATGGTCGGATCAAGATCTAAAAATTCCTCCCCAAAGTAAGCCAAACAGGCTTGCAGGGGGCGTCAGTAAAGATGGCATGCACAACTTGTTGTGTCGCCTCCTCAATTTAGTCAATTACAAAGCAATCGACTTCTAGTACGGGGTGGTGAGAGGCATGAAACACATTAAAATGAATCTTCATATTGCCAAAAGAAATGTCCACTACCCCAGTTCGGCAGTCGATACATGCATTACCTATGGCCAAAGAGGGGCGTCTAAGAATGACAAGCGTTTGTCCCTGTGTATTTGTGTCCATTTCGGTGTCTAGTACTATAAAGTCGACAGGTAATAAGAACTTTTCAACCTTAACTAGTACATCCTCGATGATGCCTTGTGGAACCTTTACTGACCTATCATCCAACTGGAGGGTGACAGGGGTTGGTTTCAGTTCTCCGAGACCGAACTATTCATATATGAAGTATGGGAGGAGATTCATGCTAGCTCCTTAGTCCAAGAGTGCCCGATCGATCTGATGATCGCCGATCACACACGAGATTGTTGGGATTCCTAGGTCTTTTAACTTTGGGACCATGTCATAGCATAGGACTGAGCTAACATGCTCGGTTAGTATCACTTTCTTGGGGATGCTCGTCTTACGCTTTTGGGTGCATAAGTCTTTTATGAACTTTACGTAAGATGAGACTTGTTGTATAGCATCAAGGAGGGGCAAGTTAATTTTTACTTGCTTGAATAATTCAAGCACATCAATCAAAGGTGGTCCCTTCTTGTGCTGGGGGGCTTGAGGTTATTGGCATAATGGGAATGGTGCCTTGGGTTCTTTTGGGATAACAGGAGGGGCCATGAGTGCCTCCTCAAATGGATCTTTTGGTGGTGATGCGGCAATAGCTGCTTACTGAGTGGTTTTCGACTGGGTCTTGTTAGGGTCATTAGACTCCTCAACCGTTGATGGGATAGGTGTTGGATGAGATTTGTTTGGCATTGGCCGGGATTCTAGCACTTTTCCCCTACGTAGGGTCATGACGACCTTTGCTTGCTCGTGGTGCATACCACTATTACACGGGTTGCTGTCGATTACGTACTGGCCTTAGAGGTTTGCCACTGGTTGACTTGGCAATTTGCTATCCTCTCGGCGGTTAAGTGCGGCTGCTATCTTCCCTACATGCGTTTGCAGCTTGGCGATAGACTGAGACTGATAACTCAAATGTTGAGTCTTCACATCTAAGTCTTTCAAGGCCTTTAACACAGACTCCTCAATGCATGGGGCTCGAGATGTTGGAGAAGGTGCTTGCTATTGTAGGGGATGGTAGGCCTATTGGTTGTATGAATTGTATACGGGCCTAGGTACCTAAGTCTGTGGAGGGCCCGCTGACGGTTGTTGATTTCTCCACCCGAAGTAGGGATGGTTTCTCCTGCTAGGGTTATAGGTAATTCAGTATGGGTCGTTGTCTGGCCGAGTAAATCCTTGAGTAGCGTTAACTTCTTGTTAGACGAAATCAAGGAATTGATCAGCGGCTGGGCACTCGGTGACAAAGTGTGCAAGGCTTGCACATAAGGCACAGACTTTTTTCATAGTTGGTGGTGGTGGTTGTGCTACGGGTAGACCGATAGTTAACAGCTTATGAAGCTTTTATGTGAAGGACTTTACTTGGTCTGAAAGATCATCATTTTGAGTTACGTCGTAAAGTCCTCTTGTCTTTTGAGTTGCCGCCCTATCTGTACGAGAGACCGACGCTTGGTGTTGTGAGCTTTCGCTCAACTTTTCCAGATGGGCCCAAGCGTCTGTCTCATTATTAAGCATAAATGCACCACCACACGAGGCATCAACATATTTACGATATTGTGGTAACAGACCTTCGTAGAAGTTCTAAATTAACTACCATTTCGGGACTTGGTGATGAGGACAACTCCTGACGAGCTCCTAAGTCTTTCCCATGTCTCGTGGAACGTTTTTCCGTCAAATTGAGTAAAACATGTTATAGCGCGGTAGTTCTAATTTATCTTACAAATAGGGAAGAACTTTCAGAGGAAGTCCTATTGAAGCTTAGCCCAAGTTGTTATGGTGTTGGGTTCCAAAGACTTGAGCCAATATTTAGCCTTGTCTCGGAGTTAAAATAAATACAACCTTACGTGTTTAGCTTCTTCAGGTAGGCTATTAATCCTTATGGTTGAGCATATTTTCAATAATTTATCAATATGCTTATAAGGGCCCTTACTGCTAAGTCCCTGAGATAAGGGCAGTAATTGCAACAAATTTAGTCTTATTTCATAGTTGTCGTGCCCAGTGTTGGTGGGTGCTATGCAGGTGGCAGACTCATAAGTTGTTTAAATGTAATATTCCATTAACACTTTGAGTTATGGATCAGTTTGATTGGCTAGTTCATTTTGTTGATTTCCAATGATGTTAGCATTGTGTACTTCAACCATGGTCGGTGAGTGTAATGGTTCGGGGGATCGAGGGAAAGGGTATGTTCTTTTGATTGCTCAGTTGAGTCTACATGTGCATTCAATTTCTGGGTCAATTTGCTTTAGGTCACTACGCTGGGAGCGGCGACCATACATATACTAATTGATTCCAAAAAATAATGGTAGTATGTGACTGCAGAGGAATTACTGTCCAGTTGGTAAATAGAAGAGTATGGACGCGGATGAGGGAGAGGAGTCTGGACAAAAAAAGTTAAAGTCCGGACGGATGACGATGATATAATTTTCTTACGATTTTCTATTTTTTAACAGAAAAATCAAAATTCTGAACACCATAGATTGAAAAGAAAAATAAAAATATTTTTAAATTGAATAATAGGATAAAAATAGCTTTGCCGTATTTTTCCCGGCAACAACGCCAAAAAATGGTAGCTTGTGTCGTCCTACTACTAGTTTATACCAAAATCATCACTAACAAGTAGCTAGTGCAGTGTCCAGATCGATCCCATGAGGAAAATAGGCAAGCTGTCGAAATATCGGGAAGTATTCAAATCCAAATTATTTAAAAAGGATTTTTGATTTTTATATTTAAAAACACTATTTAATTATTACTTCTACCTCTAATCAAACTACACCAAGTTAACAGATAAGATTTAAAAGATTTTTAATGAGAAATAAACTACCACAGGTTAGAATCCACATTCATTTGGTTTTCTAGTTTCTATTAACTTCTTATTTTATTTAGCTTTTATTAAATTCAAAGCCTACTGTGACATGACCAGTATGGAATTCACGAAAAATAAATTTACATTCAAACATGGCATATCTTATCTAAGATATTGAAACGGACTATCTGGAGTATAATTTGCATGATCAATAGCATAAAATATCGCACGTGAATAATTAAAATCCCCGAATATTTAATAAGGCATACCCTATTCGATATTATAGCATGACCCGTCCGGAGTACGACCCGTCTTATCCATGGTATAGAATATCTCATATTTAAGAATCGAATAACAAATAAGCACAATTATGCAACACTCTTTTAATTCAATCACAGGAAGATTAAATGAAATATTAATTAAATTAGGGAAATAAGAACTTTTGAAAAATGAAATATGTCGTTGAATATAATTGTTGCATAACGAATCCATTACAAAAGGCTAAAATAAAATAATAAAGTTAATCTACTCCTAAATTACCAATCTCGGGCTTCCTCTGAACCCGTGGCAGGAAAGAGACTTAGCCACGCATGGTCGGGGTTGAAACCATATTTGACTAGTTATCGGCTAGCATCGGCAGTTCCTCGTCGATGCTCGGACCTTCCAGTACTGGCTTGGTAGGGGAAAAAGTGTAATTAGAGATAAGTGGAAGGGTTTTGGTCGAAGGACCTGGATGTCAGAAATGGGGGGGGGTTCGGGGTCTATTTATATTTTTTCAGAAGTGCAAGTCCTTCTCGGATTAGGAGTTGGTGGCGCGACCAGTGCGGACTGAAACGGTGACTAGAGTCCGAACAGTTTCGGCAATGGAAGTCCTGACTGGTGACGACATTGTGTCGCGACGGTGTTGGTGACGAGAGTCCGGACGGTGTTTGCTGGTTTTGGTCATTTTCTCTAGTTTTCATCTTGTGTTGTGCATTTGCTTGTTTTATTGTTGTTTTGGTGTAGTTTTACGTTTCTTCTCCAAAACTTGTCTAAACATAAAAATACTACAAAAACACAACATTAAATAACATCTCAGGGCTAACCTAGTGTAAATAGCGGGATTAAATCGTCACTTTGAGCGCCCATCAGTCATCCTAAGAAGGGTTCCTTAACAACATGCTATATATGTAATACTTAATAAAAGTAAAACATGCAATGGCTATGCTAGATACAACACATGAGACATAAGAAAATCTATATAAGGCATATAAAGGTATGCATATAAGCTTTGAGAAGTGGAGGAAGATGCATTACCTCGGGTATGTGATGGATCTCAAAACATTGATGTCGAATCAAATGTCTAAAGCTTGAGGAAGCCTAAGAGGCAGCAGCGTCAGCTCCTCCATGAATAGCCAGAGGGCTGGGAGAGGGATTCTCAAAAACCTAATGCCGGGTATAAAGTGTATATATAGGAAAATACACTAGCGCTCGAACGCTAAAGGAGGTACAGACACAACGGTTTTGTTTCACTTAACACAGGAATAGCCAATATACTAACACTTGGATCAACCTTTTGCGAGATCGATCGCGTAGGATGTTAGGCTTATCCCAAGCCCTGTATATTGATTTGATAATTGCTCAGTATGGCATGGAAAATTCAAAGAAAGGATTACTTCGTTTTAGATTTGGAATTTCTCTATCTAGGGATCAGTGTCCTAGAACACCTCAGAAAATAAAAAGGATGAGAGGTATTCCTTATGCTTTGGCGGTGGGAATTCTCAAGTATGTCATACTCGATACTAGAACGGATATCTATTATGATGTTGGCTTGGTAATCAGATAATATTCCAATTCAGAGGAGAGCATTTGACTACGATCAAGAATATACTCAAGTACTAGAAAAGGATTAGGGAGTATATGTTGGTGTACTAGGCTGATAGTCTTATATCCCTTAGGTATGCAGACTCGTATTTCCTAGATGATAGGGATTCTAGGAGGTCCACCTCTGGTTGTGTGTTTCCTTTGGGAAAGCACATTAAGAGGAATTATTATCTCATCCGAGAGACTATACAACATGGAGACGTTGTGGTATGCATGGTTACATCTGTTAATAACCTGGAAGGTCCTTTTACATAAGTAAAAGCGTTAGGTGTCAAGATGTATTCTTGCATGGCTTTGAGTATATATGGGTGATTGTTGGGATAGTATACATAAAATCCATGCTTTATGTAAATTTATCGTTGATCACTCGCATATCAATAAGAAACATTAGAATCATTATTGCATTTATTGTTTCATATTTATTATGCGTATGATGTATGAATGCATAGTCCATATATTTCGTCATGTATTTGACCCGGTGCTTGAAGCGCGGAAGATCAGGTCAAAGGTTCTGACAGAATATACAGGTAGATTCACCATTGTAATGGACCCAGAAAATCCATTGGTACGATTGTAGCATATCGTTATATTTGCGGGTCTTGGCTGGGTCGGACGGCTCGGATTCCGATCTTCGAATTCGATGTTCGAGCTCGGTGTGTTAGTACACTTGGAGTGCATTGTGCGAGATCAATAGGATAATCAATTCTATACTGACTATATGGATTGATCCACATCCTATATTATCATGAATTGTAAGAACTCTTAATCCCGACAAGATTGATCGAATCATATTCAGATAATGCCCAGTACTTTGAGTCATCAGTGGCTAATATTTCGATATTGCGATCAATATGACCGGTGTGTTGGGTACTATTGTTATTTGTTCAATGGTTGATAATCATTTGATGGAAATCACGTCCGGTTTAGGTTGAGGAGTTCCCCCTCTTATGCTTTGCTTATAAGTTTGATTATGCCAGACTCGACCGGTGGATTAACTGATCTGGCAAACCTATCTCTAAGGTGGTCAAGAGAGGGATGAGTAAGCTCACTGGATGGGTTGAGACTCCTCTATATGCCATTGCTGAGTCATTCGGCCATAATGACCCGAGCTACTAGCCTAATCAATTCGAAGAATATATTGAGGATGTACTACAAGGAATCCAACTCGTGGGACTTTGAGCATAAAACATCCCTGCTTTTAATATGTTTATGTAACATAATAATCAGTGTGGAGATGTCTAGTGTCCACACCTAGGCGTTTGTTCTAGTGGCTACGTTGGGCCTATCGAGTTTTAGAAGCTGCTTACATTCCGAGTCCATCCTAAAAATTCATGTAAAATTTTCATAACTTATGTTTGAAAGATTTAAAAAAGAAAAAAGAGGACAAGTATCTGAAGGGGCAATCACCACCGTCTGGACGGGATGGAATCCCAACAGCCAAATCCTAACCAACTTCAGCCACACCATCCAAACTGGATGCAAACCGTCCGGATGGAATTCCGAAAGTCACCTAGTACAAAACCACCGCATGTCACCATCCTGGTTTTAAACCGTCTGGATGGGACACCCACTGTCCTAATAGAAGTCGAATCGGCACTACCGTTAACGAGGAACGTTAGTTACACCGACGACTCGAACGGGTGCGAACATTTGACTGTCGATATGTTGGGATAGTATACTTAAAAGTCATGATTTTATGTATTTTTATCGTTGATCCCTGGAGTATTAAAGAGAAAACAATTGAGCGGATTTGCAATTATTGTTTCATATTTATTATGTGCATGATGTATGATTGCATAGTCCGTATATTCTGTGCAGTATTTGACTCTGTGCATGAAGCGTGGGAGATCAGGTCAAAGGTTTTGACAGAATATGCAGGTAGGCTCACAATCGCAATGGACCCAGATAATCCATTGGTACGATTGTAGCACATCATTATATTTACTGGGCTGGGCTGGGTCAGATGGCTCGAATTCCGGTCTACGAATTCGATGATCGATGTGTTAGTACACTTGGAGTGTATTAAGCGGCATCTATAGCATGATCGATTCCATACTGGCTTTATGAATTGATCCAAATCCTATATTATCATGTATTGCACGAACTCTTAATCCCGACATGATTGATCGAATCATGTTCAGATAATGCGCAGTTCTTTGAGTCACCAATGGCTAAGATTTCGATATAAAAATCAATATGACCGATGGGTTGGGTGCTGTCGTTATTTGTTCGATGGTTGATAATCTACGGATGGGAGTCACGTCCAATATAAGTTGAGGAGTTCCCCCCTCGTGTGCTTTGCTTATAAGTTTGATTATGCCAAATCCGACCGGTGGATAAGTTGATCCGGTATATTCAAAAGGATAAGCGGTGCGGTTACGAGGATAAGAAGATAATTGAACTGGGTTGTCAGTAACCGAATTCCATCATCGAAAATCCATATCATAAATGCGGTGAGATTTAAGTGCAAGTGATAATTTGAAACTCGAGACACAATTCGAGTTGTGGCCGGATGTTCAGTTAAGGCCTTTAGTGGAATAAGTGATAGTTCATGCGGGAAAGGATCTAACTCGGGGGTTGACTTTGGGATATCGGGTTTTTCTCGTACGGTTAGCCCGAGTCCTATACTTCCTCGTCAATTTTCGCCAGGACGATCGAGGCATTAAATTAAACTAGCCGTCGAGGCACACGCGATGCGTGTGTAACTCGAATTTTGTATAAAAAAAATTGTATGATAATTCGTATGAAAAAAAAGTTTTTAATATATATTTTAGTATTAATTCACGGGTTAAACATATTATTCAATTAAATTAGATTCTAACTACATTTTTTAGTTTTTTGAAAAATACAAAGCAATCTAAAATGAGTCAATTTTCTAAAGTAAAAAATGAACAAAAGAAATGAAGGGGGAGATCGATAAAAGAAATCATTACATAAAACCATTTATTTAATTGAATGAAAATTTCAAGCAATTATAATTATATTCCTATACAAAATTAATCAATTGTATGAAACACTATCTAAGAGTAAACATAAACACCAACGATGGTAAATTTTGGGAAGAAAAATAGAAAAAAAAATTAGAGCCTATAGAATTTAACTCACAAAGCATCTCACATATGAATTAATTAATTTCAAATATTAAAAATATTACATAATCTCATTTCCAATTTGAAATCAAAGATGTAGTAAAATGTGATTGGATATGTGCATAAAATAATTGATTAGTTGAATAAGAATTTGTAAATTAATTAAATGACAAATAACACTAAGTAGAATAATTAAGTAGTAATTTTAAAATAATCTAATAAATAAATTGTCTTAGTAATCAAAATATGATGTCAAATTGAGCACTAAATTAAGTCTTTCTCAATAATACTAATTTCTCTTCCAAAAAGTGATAGTCAAGCTCATGAGTTAATTGTTTCTTGTAAAAAGGAATCAAGCTAAAAAAATAATATTTTCAAACTAATAAAGATGTGTCAATGTATATTATATCAAAGAATTTTAAAGACCATATGCATTCCCCTCATAAATAACCATCCTTTTTCATCAAATTCTTCATTACTTTATCTTCTTTGCATCTGTTAGTTTTCTCCTTAAATTTCTTAGATTGATTCTCCTTTGCATCTTATTTGCATCGAAATTCTCTCTCGATTGAATGAAGCATGAGCAATGCGAAGAGAAGAAAATTTTAATGGATTTGTAACGGATCCAAGAAAACTGGACTCTCTCTCTCTCTCTCTCTCTTGGACAATCGAAAAAATTCAGAAATGTTTTGATTACTATTTTCTCTTCAAAAAGTGGTAGTTGTGTAATTTGAATTATTTTAAAATATAAAAAATAATATAGCAATAAAAAGAATAAATTAATATTATCATCCCTAATTTGAAAAATAATTAGTTTTAATTTTAGAGTAATAAAAAATCAGCCTCTCTAAACAAAGACAATCACACATATATTTTTAACTTTAAAAATTTCAATTCTTTAGTTTATTAATTTATTTTTCGATGAGAAAAAGTTACAAAGTATAATCTTTCACTAATTAATAATAAAAACTTATTCAAAATAGACACATATAGGAGGTTGTAGCTTGTCGTAAAAAACTTGGTTCTTAAAATGTTGTAATTTTTCATAAAAAAAATATAAAAAGTAGGTGTGTTTCGTTTAATTTGAAAAATTAGTAATTATTAGGAAAAAAAAGTAATAGTTTTTAAAGGTGATACTTGAAACCCATACTAATTTTTTATATCAAATAAACCTACTTTAAAATTTGTATTTTAAGAGAAAAACAAAAAAATATTCTTATTCCAAACAGGGTCTACGGTGCCAATCCACCCCTAGGTCTGAAAATCGCAAGAGCACCTGGGAACCACCATCGACGCCACTGTAGTTTGAATTTGTCTCTCGAATCACAATACGTGAAAACGCCTGAAGAAGAGAAGAGAAACAACATTTGCGAAGTCTTTGAAGAGAATCGAAATCACATTTCGCGAAGTCTCTGAATGTCTGCGAAGTCCTTGAAGGGCAGAGAAAACACATTGCGCAAACATTTCCTGCTCTAGCACTTGAAGGCGCAAGTTGGAAGAAGCTAGTTGAAGACAACATTGGTAGCACTTGAAGAAAATAAATCTGAATGTTGGTCAATTGGTTTGATATAAAATTTGGTCGATATTTTGTCATATTTCTTCAAAAAATTGTGTGATTAGGGTTTCTTCAACCAAAATAGTTCGATAATGACTTCTGCTAAATTTCTAATTGATTCTCGTATTTTAAGAAGTAGTTGATAATAGATGTTCGTTGCGGCTCGGAGTATTGAAATCAAAGTTAGGGGCCAGTTCTACAAGATCATAAGCTCTGTTTTCTTCTTCTTTTTTTTTCTCAGGGCTTTTCTTCTGCTTATAATTCCTTGAGTTATTTTTCTCCTTCTAGACTCTGATCTTGAGTGTGTATAAGTGTAGATATATAGAGTAGATTGACTTCTCGGCACTGAAAATTAAAAAGAAAAAGAACATATGAAACATTGAATCAAATAGACTTGCCTTCAGAATGTATCACAGAGTTGAGATCTTGCATTTTCAATCTCTTACGTCCAAACTTCGAATTCTCCTCAACGGCGGCGCTACTCTGTTTTTTTCCCATTTTAACTATCAATTCAAAATCAA
Organism: Sarracenia leucophylla; assembly: GCA_035668355.1. Lineage (NCBI taxonomy): Eukaryota > Viridiplantae > Streptophyta > Magnoliopsida > Ericales > Sarraceniaceae > Sarracenia > Sarracenia leucophylla. The sequence goes on from JAULLG010371620.1 coordinate 11,808, forward strand.
GAAAACATTAACCCATAAATTCCATTAGAAACCCAGAAAAAGGAACCCAAAAGCATTGGATAAAACCAGAGATTTAAACCTTTGATTCCGATCCATAACCACATAGCACGATTTGTATAAAATTGATTTTAACCACACACATACAGAGAGAGAGAGAGAGATAGAGAGAGAGTTCAGTGAAATAAAATGGTGTAAATAATGGGTAGTTATTTTGTAGATAGAGAAAGAAATGGAGGAAAGAGGGAAGAAGAGAGAGAGAGAATGATTTCAGTGTATTTTTTGAAAAAAATAACTGCTTGAGCAGTTGAACGTGAGTTATGCTTAAATGTGGTAGTTTTTTTTTTTTGAATTTACTTTTTTGACCTTGTAGGTAATAGTTGAAATGGTTTTTCAATTAGGGGCAATTTGGACATTGAATTTGTTACGGAACCTCATGGGTGCTCCCTTTACATAATAGTATAGAAGTATAGATTAACTAAATTATTTTTATTTTTCACATATTCAACAATATTTTTTTTATCGGAGGAATACAGATTTAGTAAGACGGGAAGGGAAGGGGGAGATCGAACTCGCGACCTTTTAAGTGATGAGTCTTATCAAAAACTGTTTAATTTAATAAAAATAAATTAAATATTATCTTTTCAGTGTAATTTTTGTTACATTATTAAATAAAGATATTGTATAAATAATACTACATAATATTTTAAAACTATCAAATAATTATCCATAAAATATCTAATAAAAAAAGATAATGCTAACTACTATTTCATGGACGATGGATAAGTCAGTCTACCACTTTTACAAATTTCAATATAATTGTCAAGATATGATTTACTATTTTCACAAATATCATTATATTTTATACGGATATCTATATATATTTTTCCTATTATCCACAACCCTTAGGGTTGTGGTTAACATAATCCTAGTACATTATCAATTATATTACTGAATAGTTAATACGTGTAAAATATTTACGTTATTTCAAATATACATATATGTATATGTATATATTTTTCTTGACCTGTTTTTAATGTGTTAGATATCTTATGATGCTCGATACGATACGATACACAATTCAAAAACATAAAGAAACGATACACAATTTGTATCCCGATTTTACAACTATGGTTATATATATATATGTATATATATAATAGAAATGAAGAGAAAAAATAGAAAGATAAAAAACACATATTAATAGCTAAAAACCCTCTTATAGTAGATGGTGAGAAACATGCAACAATTAATGTGTATGAAACGTACACGTTCCTTCATAATACTTCGGGATAAAGGGATACAATAAAGCAATAGCAAGAGAACAACTATTTTTTTTTTATCAAAGATTTAACACGAGTGTGGACAACGAAAAATCCCTTGGGAAGGACATCCAATTTTAGAAGACAAGTATATTCAAAATTCAATTGATTTTATCTTACTAGAAACAAAGCATGGGGAAATATAAAAAAAGGCAATTATTTTCCATTATTTTTATAGTATTAGTTAGTGATCTCCCATGTACAAAAAAAAGTTATGTTGAATAATTCAAAATCTTGAAGAAAAATAAAGAACGTTTCCAACTCGGCTAAAAAGGTATAGTTCTTGAATGTTTTTATTAGCTAAATATGCCAAAGTACTATAGAACCATAGTAAAAAGTTTCGTTCGGGGGTATAAGCACAAAGAGACTTCATAGCACATGTCATGCCTGCACAATAGTAAATGCAAGAGACTGACGGAATCAACAAGGGAAAATTATAGAAGGTAAATCAAATGGTAATCCTTTGAATTAAAGTTGCAAAGTAATAGAGAGATAAAGAGGGAAGAACGAAAAAGAAAATTCTCGATAATACACAGTGAAGGGATTCGAAAAACTTCACTGTTGGGTTCACAATGGGTGTTCAATATGATATACAAGCATAGATATACATTTATGCATAAGAATATCTCCGCATAGATATGTATGTTTATCTTTATTATTATAGTAGCAAATAACCCGTGTCTAAAAACACTTTTTAATATAATTGAATTGTTGGATTAATTTTGAGTAATAATTCAAAATGCAGAGATTTAAAAAAGAAAAAAAATAATGTTATATAAAATTATATTGAAAATGCCTTCAAACACGTGTAATTCGTTAGTTGGCATATATATTAAGAAAACTATGTTTACTTTCTATAAAAATAAAAAAATAAAAAGATTTGATCATTTATTAAAGATGGGTGTATTTTTGCTAAAAAAGAAGTTTTGTAAACATAAAAACAAAAAGGATTAGTTTCAAAATTATGGAAAAGTTAAAAAGAAAAAAAAAAGGAAGAAATAAGTTTTTTTGACAACTAATTTTGAGCGTAGGATTTTTTAGTCAAATGTATCTCGTCCGAAGAAGGAGAGAGAGTATATTTTTTTAGAATCAATCCTGACAATTAAAATTGGAATAAAATGTATGTGAACCGCTCGATAAATGCCACATAGGACATTTTGCAAAACCCGTTCTATTTTATTATATAGATTTAGCATTTGGTTCGTAACTTCTTACTTATGTATTAATTTTTTCACTTATTTATTTTGTCTCACATAACTAATACTTGCACCCTCTTGTATATATAAACTAGAAGGAAAAGCACAAACAATGTCCAGAATTATTAATGAAAATGAAAAAAAAAATAGAGAAAGTGGGTGATGTAGTTTTTTCTCGTCCATGATTGTAATGGTGAGTAGCATTTAAATTATTGTAAAAATGTAATTCGTTATGAAATAATTTAGGATTAGAGAACATGAGCCGGCTTTATATGTTCACAGCAAGTGTGATATTCCCTTTTACTAACAGTCCTGCTAAAGGAAGTTCAATAGGCACTGGTTAATAAACACGTGGAGACAAAAAGTAGTCATATCATTGACGGTGAAAAGCTTTAATATCATTAAGGTTGAAAAGTTTTAACATAATTTATGGTGAGCCTAGCAATTGCATAAATATCAATACACTTTGCAAATACTTTTGCACATATATCAATTGCATTATTTACCTATTATCCAAAGTTTATTGAGCTTCCCTTTGCATTTTCCTTTCAAAATAAGTAAAATAAAAATGGGCAAATGAGAAGTGTTTTTTTTTTTTTTGGTTAGAAATGATGATCATAAAGGAAAGCGGTAAATAAATTGATATATAAAATTTACATATATATATATACACACACACACACGGGTATATTACACTTTTTTTTTGACATCAGGGTATACACATTAAATTATATATCTTGTGGCAAATAGTTTGCTTGTCCTCTGGTTCCTACCAATTTTCGAGCAGACCAAGGAGACAGAAAGTGAAATGCTTAGAATACTTGTGCCCTCTTCCCCTCTTAACACCTCCACACTCTTCCCTCTTACTCAATAAATATAATACAAACATAATATAACTAACTTTTTTCTTCAAAATTTTTCCTTTCCCTTCCTAACCTCTCAATCCCAACAAAGGCTAAATTCTTGACTTTAAACCTAACAATCAGGCAAATCTACAACGGGTAAATTCTTAACTTCAAACCTAACAATTAGCCAAATCTACACCGAGGCATACATGCGAAGGTATTAACATATAAAAACACAGACGTATAAAAGAAGACCTACATTAGAGGGTCAGAGTCCAACATATCCTCCAACTGGTTTAATAACACGAGACAGTTTCCTTCAGTCATTTGTTTGCTCTGACAACAGGTATTTTGATTTTTGAGAACTCGTTCAGGTGACAGTACACATCTTCGATTCGGTATAAATCGTCTTCGTTCTATTCTACCCAGATTAGAATTTCAGGCTTGTGCCTTTCGGGGTACTGAAGTTGTAGAGATGCCTGTCGGGCTCAGATCGGACGTGTTTGGGGTTTGAGTAACTCACTCATGCTGCAAATATTGGCGTTTTTCCATCTGTAGGCTCAATTTTGAACTTAATGGTCAAAGGGGGGTTTTAAAATTAAAGGTGCGAATCGACGTATCAAAACCCCTACGGAGAGGCATGCGTTTATCCATGGGAAATTCCGAGCCACTGTGGGCTAATTTCAAATATGAACGGCTTCTTCTATTTTGCTACCACTGCGGGATTACTTGCTATAACGAGAAAGAATGCGAGAATAACCTCCGCGGCGAATGGAGAGAAGCACAGAATGATCAGCAATATGGCCCGTGGCTGAGAGCTAAGGGTATGTCCAATGGTAACAAAAGTAAGAGATCCTATATAGGATCAGAGTCCTCTTCTACAGATGAAGACACGAATCGGAGGGGAAAGAATCAATGGTCAAAGAAAGACGACAATATCCGGCGCACTTCGACGACGTCAAGTTCGTCGGAGGTCGGTCAACGGCAAAACATGGAAACCGAGAACCATGTAAAGCCAAAAATGGAAAGGAGAGGAATCAACGCAGAACAGAATATAAACGATATTCAGGCATGGAAGGAGTCCTGCTACACGCAACACATTTTGGGTTCGGGTTCTATGCGGGGACTCATGCGCGGCATAGTTTATAGCGCCAAAACGACGTCGTTTTGGTGCGCGGTAAACTATCTCCCGTCCGAGTTACCGGTTAGACCTCAAACCCACATTAAAGTCAATTTTACAGTCAGTGGAAAAAGTACAAAAAAAAAGACGATTTTATCCCTAAAAATCTACTATTATGGCAAAACGCTCTAGAGTCTATGATTTTGGCAAACGAACAGCGTGCCCATAACCCCTTCGTAACCCAGAACCATATTAAGTGCATAGACCAACTACAAGTATGCTAGACAATTTTCGACCTCGTTTAGTCTCGATTTAGTATTTTTCTTCAAAAAACAAAGTTAGTATTCATTTTACTCTTTTCGAAAACCTAAGAAATCATAGACTTATTTTATATCTTCTATATCAAGAACTTGGCATTCACGTCAAGTTTCATCCAAATCCGAGTTCGTTTGCTCAAAATCGAGTGCCGTCGCTATT
>JAULLG010371621.1:0-11151 GCA_035668355.1 Sarracenia leucophylla
TCCATCACTCTTGTGTGACCTCTCTAACACCATTCAGACCATTTAGCTAAATCCAAATAATATGATAATGGATAGTTTTACCCATATCATGGTCGAGTGACTAGTTTCTCAAAAAAAAAAAATGGGTGGTGGTTGAGGAGTTATAATTAATTTATAATTCAAATGTAACTTATCTTATATGTGCATGTAACTCTATTTTATTATAAATACAACATATTTGTTAATGATAAGTGTAAGACAAAGCATTTTAGATATCTATTGTGAGTAGCAAGTTCAATATGGTATCAGAACCTTCCTCTTTTCCTTCTTTAACCATCATCTCTTCTCAATTTACCACTTCATTTCAACCTACTCCCCTCAGCAATGCTCATCAATTTATTTTCATCAAGCTTACCTCCAAAAATTATCTTTATTGGAAAACCCAATTGTCATCATACCTTCGTGGCCAAAACCTTATCGATTTCAATGACGGCACATTTCCATGACCCCACCCACCATCCTCATTGAGGCTACTCTCACACTAAATCCCGCTCATTCTATTTGGATATCTCAAGATCAACTCATTATGAGTCTCTTGATCTCATCTCTATCTGATGAAATCTTACCCCTTTTTGGTCTCACTACCTCCCGTGATATTTGGAATACCCTTGAGACGTTTCTCACCTCTGCTTCTCATAATCATATCCTTCAACTCCATTGAAGCCTTCAAAGTTTTCAACAAAAGGATTAGTCTATTACCTCATTTCTTTATACCGCAAAAACTATTGCTGGTGAACTTAAGACTGTAGGTAAGCCTCTCTTTCCAGTAGAATTTATTCTCTATGTTTTCAAAGGCCTTCAACTGAAATTTCGAGATCTCATTATTACACTTGCTGTTTGTCCGAATCCTGTGTCTTTTTCTGAGCTCCACAGTCTATTGCTCAATCATGAGTTCCTCTACTGAGACACGTTTTTCATGCTCCAACTATCATCCTTCTCAAAGAACACTTAAGCTCATCTCACTCAAACTACCGCCCGCCCTTGTGACAACAAAACAACTCGCGATCGAGGTTATTCTCGCAATCGCGGCCGTGGGTGTCGTAAATTTTTCGATCATGGTTAAGCTCGATCCAACTCTACTGGCTTACCACCTCTTCATTCCTCCAACACTTGGTCATCCTATCAAATCTGTGATCTCTCAAATCATAATGTTCCCAACTACTACCACTATTTTAACCAAAACGTGAATCCAAGTGCTCATCTCACCACATATGACTCTCCAAACACACCGTCAATAGATTGGTTTCCTGACACGAGTGCAACCCATCATGTTACCCCGGATCTTACAGCCCTCAGCAATGTTGAGGATTATCATGGAAACTCTCACCTATGTGTTGGTAATGGACGTGATATACCCATTTCCCATGTTGGTTTGTCTCATGTTCACTCCTCTACTTCCTCTTTTTATCTTCCCACTTTCTTTATGTACCCTCTTTCACTAAATCCTTATTATTTATTCATCAATTTAGTAAAGATAATAATGTTTTCTTTGAATTTCACATATCATATTTTCTTGTCAATGATCAAATTTTCAAGAAAACACCCCTCAAAGGAAAGAATAATGGAGGTCTCTACAAACTCACATCTACCATCTCTTCTCATGTGGCCTTTTCGTCTGAATGCGTCTCGTTTGATTGTTAGCATCATTATCTCAATCATCCTTATACTCGTGCTCTTTGTCAAGTTATCAAGTCCCATACCCTCCCCACCTCTTCTTCGCAGTCAAGTACCAGCCAACTTTGTCACGCATGCCTGCTTAAAAATCTTTCAGATTGTCTTTGTCAAGTTTTGGGAATAAAAATTTAGCTTATGTAGATTTGATTTTTAGTAATGTATGAGGATTGAAGTGCCTTAGTAATCAAAGAAGGTTCAATAGAAGGTTTAGGGGCAGCAAGAGATTCGGAAGAAAGGGAAGCTTGAGTAAGGAGAGCACGAGGTAACAATGCTCGATACTTGGACCGAGTGGTCATAAGATGGGAGTTCACATCCAAGGACTAAGAAAGAATGGGAATAGAAAGATATGTCAAGTATACAAGGAGAAGGTGAAGTACAAGCATAGATGAGAGGAGCAGGACTAAGAAAGGATGAAGAAGTAGCAACAGTTTGTGGAGCATGAGACATATCCTATGTAGCAGGGAAAGAAATAGCATAAACTTGTGTAGCAAAAGATTGAGTAGCAGAAGCTTGTGTAGCTGAAGGTTAAGTGGCTTGTGTAGCAGCAGAAATTGGAATGGCAAGAAACGGTGCAGCTGTGTCAGGAGAAATGGACTTGGATGGCCAATGAAAAGAAATAAATAAGGAAAAGGACTGAAGAGGTAGAGAAGAAGAAGTTGAGAGAGAATGGAAGGGAAATGAAGATTCTTGAAACAAAACATGGCAAGACACATACATCTTACCAGTTATGGGATCATGACATCGATATCCTTTCATGCGAGAGTGATAGCTAATGAACACACAAGGTATGGACTTAAGAGCTAATTTATGGGTGCGATAAGGGGTGAGCCAAGGGAAGCATCTAGAACCAAAACTCTTAAGAAATGAATAATCAAAAGCTTAAGAAAAGAGTAGCTCATAGGGACTTTTATGATGCAAGTGAGGGCTAGGCAATTGATTATGAAGATATGGCGATGTGGTGAGAGCCTCAAATCAATAGGTAAGATGGACCTTACTATGCTGAAGTGAAGTAATGGTGGTATCAATCAAGTGTCAATGTGATAAAGATACTAATAGTGATTGCCAAACAAGACCCAAAACTCACAACTCATATCTCAAACAACAAAGGCCACGGCTTAGCAACACAACAGACAACAGCACAACATAGCACAACAGAGTCCATGCCTTAGCAGCACAACAGACACAAGAGGCCATGACTTAGCAACCAATTATACAATTAGTTAGGAGCTTATATCATTTGGTTAGGATCTTATATCAATTAGTTAGTTAGGAGCTAATATATGTTAGTTATGTTAGATAGTTATCGGAATATAAGAGTATGCTTGTACTATTAGTGATTTAGTGAATAAAAATGAAGAAATATCTTCTTCTCTAAAGATTAAATATCTTCTTCATGGTATTAGAGTGGTCGTCTCCTACGAGAATGGATTTACAGTCTGCGACTTCGTCTCTCCAACAAGTCTCAACATGCTAATCTCAAATATAAGTGCCTTCATTATAGTGAAATTATAATCAACAAACTACATTGTTTGGTACACCCAGATGCAGAACATACTTCAGGCTACCAATCTGATTAGATATATCGATGGTTCAGTTACATGTTCTTCATTGACGATTCTCGATGAGTCCAACAAAGAAGTTGTAATCCAGATGCACTCAAGTGGAAGGTAATAGATTCTCACCTCTTAAGCTGTATAACATGCACTTTGTCGTCGTCGATGTACACTATTATTCTCTCATATAAGCATAGTAGTGAAGTTTGCATGAATTTAAACAAGAAATTTGCATCAATGACTAGATCTCATGTTCAACAACTTAAGTTCAAATTAAACAATGTTCAAAAGTTAAACAAAACAAGGGAGCACTATCTTAGCAAAATAAAGGAAATTATTGATTCATGGTCCCTTGCGTCTGTGATTATGGATGATGAAGACCTAATTCTCATAGTTCTCGATGAACTCTCTGATGAATACAATACCTTTAAGACCATAATAAGAGCTATATCAAGTAACATTAAAATGAAAAAACTTTTTTCTCTTTTATGTTCTAGAGCTCTTCACATTGAGAAAGTAAATGCACATTCTTCAACTGATATGAATGCGGCATTCATGGCTAATGCGTCTACTCCTAATCAATACAAAAATGGAGGAAATCTTAATCAAATAGGAGGTGATTTCTATAAAGGCTATTGAGGAAGGTAGTCTAATTATAGAGGTCGTAGGGGAGGAAGAAATCTTAAACAACAGCAGTATCAGTTTACTCAAAATCAACAGCAATTCATCCAAACTTCTTAGACTCAACCAATCGTGTGTCAAATTTGTGGAAAATTGAATCATTCAGCTACAGATTGTTGGTATAGAATGGATGTCAGCCTACCAATTTCAAGGCCTGCTTCTTCAACCACCTCCTCAAATTCTCAACCTAAAGCCTGGATAGCAGCAACTGGTTCGTATGCCTCTCAAAATTGGTTTTTTTTTTTATTATTTTACAGTCATAGAGCACATTACTAATGACTTGAGGAATCTTCAAGTTTATTAACCATACAATGGTCATGATCAAATCACCATAGTCGATGATTCTTCTGTTCCTATTACCCACACAAGTAAAGAAATATTTCCAAATTCTAATTCTTTCTTTCATTTAGGCAAAATTCTTCATGTACCATCAATGACCTCCAAATCTCTCTCTGTATACCAATTCACAAAGGATAAAAATTATGTTATCATTTTTTATGTTTATTTCTTCTTGATATAGGATAAAACCACGAAGAGATCAATTACGCATGGTATGTATCAACTTTCTTCTTCTGAGCTTACTCTTTCTACAACAAGTAATGCCTTGCTGACTACCAGTTCATCTGCATCACCTTGTTTCAAAATGGCATAGTCGACTAATACATCCACATTTCAATAAACTTCAATGTGCTGCAAAACATATCAACATACATGTTAAACATGAACCTTGTACTCACTGCTCTGTAGCTAAGAGCCACATGCTACCATTTTTCTTATCCAATACTACAGAAAATTATCCAGGTTCACTAATTCACAGTGATATATGGGGCCATTTAATAATTCTTCTTCTGAATTTAGATATTATTTGTTGTTGGTTGATGACTTTAGAAAATTCTTTTGGTTATACCCACTTTTCTACAAAAGTGAAGTCCTTCCCAAATTCAATGAGTTTATTGCTTATTTCGAAAACCAATTTCAAACCGAAATTCAGAATGACGAACTAAATTTTTAAATAAGAAAATACAGTCTTTTCTTAAAACCAAATGAATTCTACATTAGTATAGCTGTCCTTACACACCTCCACAAAATAGAGTTACAGAAAGAAAGTATCAACATATTACTGAAACAGCTATTGCATTGCTAAATCAGTACTCAGTTCCTCTCTTAAGTTCCGGTTTAAAGCTATTGCTACATATACATACCTCATTTATCGAATTTTCTCATCCCATTTAGCTAAGAAATCTCCTTTTCAAATTCTCTTCTATCAACACCCTGATCACAATTTTCTAAAAATATTTGGTTGCCTATGTTTCCCATGGCTTTTGCCAAATAGAACCCATAAACTAGCACCAAAATCATCACCTTGTGCGTTCATTGGATATCACCCATCAACTAAAGTATATCACTGTCTTGAACCTAAATCTAGAGAATTTCATCTCTCTCGTCATGTCATTTTTAATGAGTCTATCTTTCCTTTTGCTGACAAAAACTCACTAAGTACCAACATTCATTCTCCACTACAATCCTCTCATGAATCTGCACAACTCTTTTTGGCCTTCATCCTCCTCTATACATATTAACTCATCTTCCTCTTTGTCTAATGATACTCTATCCACTACAATCTCCTCATCTTCTGAGAATAACTCAACTTTAATTTCTCCTTCATCTGCTAATTCTTGTATATATGTACCATGTCTCATAACTACACTTCTTTCTACTCCTATTCTCATTCACTCCATTACTATGGATTTACCATTAGCACCTCAACAAAATGTTCAACCTATGACTACTAATACCCATCCTATGGTCACCAGATCCAACTTGTTATCCTCTCAAATTTCTACTATAACTGTCTCTAGCAATTATAACCTTGATATTAAAGAACTTGCTACTCTTAAAGAAGCCCTTACTTCCTCAAAGTAGCAACATGCTATGCAAGAAGAATATGCAACCCTACTTCGTTAGCAAACCTGAACCTTAGTTTCACCACCTTCACATAAGAATGCAATTGGATGTAAATGGGTTTTTAAACTCAAAAAAAAATTTAGATGATTTCATTGCACGTTATAAGGCTTGCCTAGTTGCTAGGGGATATTTACAAGAACCAGGAGTGGACTTTTATGATACATTCAGTCTAGTGGCTAAACAACCAACCATTCAGATCATTATTTCCATGGCCTTACATTGCAAATGGATCATTAAACAACTTGATATCTCTAATGCATTTCTTCATGGTGTTCTGGAAGATGAAGTATACATGGAACAACCCCTGGGTTTTATTGATCATAATTTTCTTGCTCATATGTGTAAGTCACAAAAGGCCATATATGGACTCAAGAAAGCTCCCCGAACTTGGTACTCAAACTTTTCTAACTTTCTCGTAAAATAAGGTTTTCATAACAGTTACAATAATCCCTCCTTGTTTGTTTATAAGCATCAAGCTCACGTCACCATTTTACTAGTATATGTAGAAGACATACCTTTGACAAGTAGTGATCCTCATTATATTTCTATGTTTTTACATGAAATGCACATTGTATTCTCCATGAAAGAACTTGACAATGTGTCTTGTTTCTAGAGAGTTTCCATTCAATCTCTTCCTCGTGGATTTTTCCTTTCTCAAAAGAAATATGTATCTGATATTATTATTGCTAAGGAAGGTTTTCAAAATTGCAAACCTTGTGTATCTCCACAGTCACTTAAACCCTCAGTTCATGCCTCTAATGACAATCCTTTTTCTCAACTTTCTCTCTATAGAAGTGTTGTTAGTGTCCTTCGATATTTGACTGCCACCAGACCTAATATCTCATTTAGTGTGAATCATGTCTATCAACACATGAAAAATCCTTTCAATGCTCATTTCACAGCTATTAAGCACATCCTTCGCTATGTCCAAGGAACACTTGAATTTGGTCTATTGTGTTTGCCCTAGCTTCTTCGAACTTTCCGCCTTTTCTGATTCTGATTGGACATGATCTAGTTATGATCGTCACTTAACCTCTGGGTCTTGTTTATACATTGGCCCCAATCTTATCTCGTGGTCTGCCAGAAACCAATATGTAATGTCTTGTTCATCGTACATTAACTCATACAACTGTTGACATTTCATGGGTCCAAATGCTTCTTTCTAATTTGCACATTTCTTCACCCACACCAACCTTGTGGTGTGACAATAATTTAACCATTGCTCTTGCTTCAAATCTTGTATTTCATGCTCGATCAGCGCATATTGAAGTTTCTTGTCATTATGTTTGTGATAAAGTGGTCTCCAAAGCGCTACTTATTCGATATGTTCCAACTACTGATCAAGTGGCTGACATTTTTACCAAGCTATTACCAGTATCCAAGTTCAAGTTTATTCGCAGCAAACTTATGGTGTATTCGCCCACCAATAGCTTGAGGGGGCTAATAAAGATACTAATAGTGATTACCAAACAAGACCCAAAACTCAAAGCTCATATCTCAAACAACTGAGTGCATGGCTTGGCAGCACAACAAAGGCCACAGCTTAACAACAAATTATATGTATACTTATGAGCTTATGTTAGTTGGTTAGGATCTTATATCAATTAGTTAGTCAGTTAGGAGCTAATATATGTTAGCTATATTAGTTAGTTATCAGAATATAAGAGTATGCTTGTATCATTAGTGACTTAGTGAATAAGAATGAAGAAATGTCTTTTTCTCTAAAGATTAAATATCTTCTTTATGATGCTTACGCCCAACCACTCTATTTTGAGCAGGACTGTGAGGACATGAGAGTTTACAAAAAATCCCTTGAAACTTAAAAAAGTTGGTAAACTTATTATTTACAAACTCGCTTCTTCCATCACTATGAAGAACTTTAATATAAGAGGCAAATTGATTTTCAACAAAATTCCTGAATTCTAAGTGTGGAACATACATCACACTTTTATAAGTAAGAGGATAAATCCAAGTAAAGCGAGTATAATCATCAACAAATACTACATAATATTTGTAAAGAGAAGCAACATTAGAAAATGGATCCCATTCATCACTATGAATAACATGAAGAGGCATAGTGGCACTAGGTAAAAAAGATAGTAAATAAGTCATGTGGCTTTTAGCTACATAATAGTGCTCACAGATAGCCAAGTGTGATTTATTTGAAACAGGTACATTAATACTACGTAAAACTTCAAAAAGTATGGGAAAGGAGGGATGCCCCAACCTTTGATGCCAAACTTCAGAAAAATTAATAGAACTGGAACAAGACAAAGGTTTAGGTTGAAACAAATGTACCATGGGAGGAATGCAGAAATGGTAGAGACCATGGAGAAGAGAACCTTAATGTAGAATTTGCTTAGTACGATTGTTCTGAATCAGAAAAGAGTTATCATAAAAAATCGCACGATAATTATTATCAGAGGTAAGACGGTGAACTGAAAGAAGATTACTCTTCATGGACGAAACATGAAGAACATGTTTAAGGAGAAAATTAGAATGAGGAGTAAACCATCACATGTGTGGTGAATTGGAAGAGAAGCTCTGTTGCCAATAGCTACATTATCAAAGCCTAGATAAGGATGATATACTTGAAGATTCCTAAGATCATTCGTGATATAATCCCTAGCAATAATGTCCAAATACAAATGAGAATGATCAAACTTGGAAGTGGAGCTAAAGCACGAAAAGAATTGGATGGAACAAATGAAATGAATGAATAAGTTGGATCATTGCGATGATAGCAATCAATGGTAATATGGTTATAACAACCACAAGTTTGACGGGCCAAATGTTTATTGCTATAAAAAGAAAAGGATGAACGAGATCAATGACCTTTGTTAAAGAAAGGGCGATTACCACGAGGGAAGCCACGAATACTAGATCTAGTGCCCTGAGAATTGAATGAATTACCTCTGAATCCTTCACGCGGAGATAAAAGAATAGATTTGGTTGCTTGAAGAACCACATGCGAATCATGTGCTTTGACAATGACTTCAATATGGATAGACTCAGCATTGAGCAGCGTAAAGAGTTCTTCCATGGAGATATTACCATAACTGGTGCAAACAAAGGTCTTGAAGGAGTTATATTTGTCAGGCATACCATTCAAGGTATGGAGAATTAGATATTCATCATCCACATGAGGGGAAGTGACGGCCAAATGACCAGCAAGATCTTTAATTTGAGATAGATATTCATCAATAGGCAATGAAATCTTCTTGACACTCTGTTTCTTGTTCTTTAAGTGTTGAATGCGAGATCGAGAAAGGGATATAAATATTTTTTCAAGAGAAATCCAAAGCTCATGATAGCTCTCTAATTCACTCACATAGGAGTAGATCTCTAGAGTTTGGGTTGCAGAGAGGCAACTCAGTAAATGTGCATCAATACTCTACCATTGAGCAAAATCAGGATTTGGAATCACCTTATCAACATCATTAGTGAGTGTTTCTGGTGGAATCATTATTGAGCCATCAACTGATCATTTGTGTAATCCCAAGAGGGGGGTGAATTGGACTTTTTTATAAAAAAAAATAATGCAAGTATTAAAAATAAAACTTAAGTGCAAGTGTAATGTGAAATGTACAAATAAATAAAGTAAAGAAATAAAAGAGTAAAGTAGAAGAGATTACACCAAGATTTTTACAAGGTTCGGCGCTAAGGCCTACGTCCTTACCTCAAGCCAACCGCTTTGAGGATTTCACTATCCCTTCTTAGTCTAGGCGGAGATGCCTCTTTCCTTCGGTTAGGCGGAGTAGCCTCTCTCCTTAGTCTAGGCGGAGAAACCTCTCCTGAGAATCAACCTTTCTCAAGTACAAGAACCCTTCAACCTCGGATTCAATCTTTTGAGAATCAAGTTCTCAATTACAATGGAAATCAATGAGAAGTACAATGAAGGCTCTAGATGATAGCCGATTAGTACAACAATGAAACTCTAATACAACTCTCACAAAGAATATGAAAAATGAAGCTCAAAATAGAATTCTAATTGATCTTTTTCTCTCACAAATTTGAATCAAAAACTAAGAATTTGAAGCGCAATTGAGTAAGTATATGAGAGAATAATTGAGAGGCTTTCAACAACCAAAACTAGAGCTCAAAGGCTCTATTTATAGGCCTCACATCTGAACGATCCGTTGGGCTAATTATAGAAATGTCAAACTAGCCCTTGTGCTTTAAAATTCAGAAACTACGCTGTTCAGTCGACTGACAGAGGGTCTCGGTCGACTTAACTCAGGCGTCGGTCGACTGACACTGAGGGTCGGTCGACTGACCTGTTTGAAAATATGATATCTGTTTTGGCCTTTTTCCTCAATCGACTGATAAAGTCCCTTAGTCGACTGAACCTTTGTAAAAACCTTAACAATGATTTTTCAAAAAGATTTTAATATCATAGCTTTTTAGAAAAATATATTTTTAAGTTCCTTTAATAACCTATGAGATTTATAATCCACATTCAATGATTTTAGTGAATTTACAATGGTCCTAAGATAAAATTAAAAATAAACATATTAAGAACTTCATAGGATCCATTTCTTGCGCCACTTCTCAAGCATTTTGCGATACTTTTCAAGTCCGGCATTAAAGATATTTTCTTTTCAATCCACGTCACGGTTTCCTTTGAATCATACATTGTGTTAATCCTTTCTTTCCTGAAAAATAATCTCAATGTGCACAATTAGATACATGAGTTTATTATCATCAAAACGGAAGTTGAAGTCTTGTTAGGCCAACAAATCCATTATGAAGACCTAACAAAGTTCTTAATCCTAAATAATCCAAAAAAAAATTATAATAGTAAAAATAAGTAAAATAAAATAAGAAAAAGTTAATAGAATAAAAGAAAAGTTAATACTAATATGGAAATTAATAAATGAATTAAAAGTAAAAGAAAGGTTAATAATAAAGGAAAATTAATAGTAAAAAGAAGAAGGTTAAAAAGAAAAAAATTAATAATAACAGAAAAGATAAACTTGTAGGATATTGTTATTTTTAGGAACAAAGTTTTTTCTTTATAGAGAAAATATTTGACAAAATAAAAAGTGTCTTTGAAGAGATTTTTGAGCAAATTAAAAGTAGGGTGAATTAAGATTTACTCGCATTTTTTTTTTTTAAAGTTTTATTCCTACCTAAATGTTTTTAAGAGTTTTAAGCCAATTGTTTTTGTAAAGGACAAATTTGCCCCGACATGAACCCCTCCTCCTCCGCCTTCTCCTCCATTCGCCTTTCCTCCCCA
>JAULLG010372726.1:0-11636 GCA_035668355.1 Sarracenia leucophylla
TATTTTGAAATTAAATAAAAACTGGGATATTTTGACGAGCTGCCTATTTTCCTCGTGGGATCGATCCGGACTCTCCATTAACTACCTGTTAGTGTGGATTTTGGTATAAACTATCAGTGGGACGACACCCTGACCAGTTTTGGCACTGTTGCCGGGGACATTACGGCAAATCTCTTTATATCGTATTTATTCAATTTTAAAGTATTTTTATTTTTTTTCTTTATCATTTTTGGGTCTTAAGATTTTTGACCCTTCTATCCTAAAAATAGAATCAGTCAAAAATTCAGAGCACCAACTTTTCCGTCCGGATGCAATCGTCAGGTCCATTATCTGACCACGCCGTCCAGACGAAACCATTTTCCGTCCGGACTCTAAACCCTCGGCAGTCACATCTGCCTTCTTTTTCTGGTATCAATTAGTATATGCTTGGTCACCGCTCCTTGCATAGCGACCCAATTGATCCTGAGATTGAATGCACTTGTAGACTCAACCGAGCACTTACGAGAACATTCCCTTTCCCCTGATCCGATGTACCTTTAAACTCACCCATCATGGCTGACAATTGCAACGGTAACATTGCTGAAAACCAGTGTAATGAACAAGCTGAGCAAGAAGACCCACAACTCAAAGCATTAATGGAATATTACATTCCAACGGCATACGAGTCTGCCACTTGCATAGTACCCAACAACATTGGGCATAATAACTACAAAATTATACCTCACCTGTTGCAATTATTGCCTCTATTCCACGGACTAAGTAGTGAGGACCCCTATAAGCATATTGACAAATTTTTGGAAGTATACTCAACCATTAAAATCGACAGCTTGCCCGAGGAAGCCAAACACCTAAAGTTGTAACCATTTTCACTCAGAGACAAAGCCAAACATTGGCTCAAGACTCTGGAACCCAATACATTAACAACTTGGGTTAAACTCCAACAGGACTTCCTCCGCAAGTTCTTCCCCATTGGTACGACCAATCAGATCCGCCATGCTATAACAAGTTTCACCCAATTAGACGGCGAGAAATTCCATGAATCATGGGAAAGACTTAAAGAGCTGATATGAGTTGTCCTCACCACCAAGTCCCAAAGTGGCAGTTAGTCCATAACTTCTATGAAGGTCTATTGCCATAATGCCGTCAATATGTTGATGCCTTATGTGGTGGTGCTTTTATGCTCCATAATGAGACCGACGCTTGGGCCCATCTGGAAAAATTGAGCGAAAAATCACAACACCAAGCATCAGTCTCTCGCACTAATAGGACAATAACTCAAAAAATGAGAGGTCTTTATGAGGTCAATCACAACGATGATCTTACAAACCAAGCAAAGTCTCTCACCGAAAAGATTAAAAAGCTATTAGCACCTGGCCCACCTATCACTCAACCACTCCCAAACATGCTAGAGGTTTGAGCCTTATGTGCAAGCCCTGCACACTTTGTCACCGAGTGTCCTTCCGCTGAACAATTCCCTGATTTCGTCCAAGAACAAGTCAACGCTGCTCAAGGATTTACCCGGCCAAGGAACCACCCATATTCCAACACTTTCAATCCTGGCTGGAGAAACTATCCCAACTTTGGATGGATAAATCAGCAACCATCAGCCAAACCTCCACAAACTCAGGCACCTAGGCCAGGATATAACTCTTACAACCAACAAGCCTACCGTCCCTCACAACAGCAAGCACATGCTCCCACACTTCGAGCCCCTAGTTTTGAGGAGACCGTGTTGAAAGCCCTGAAGGACTTAGATGTGAAAACTCAACTTTTGAGTTCCCACTCTCAGTCGATCGCTAAGCTAGAAATGCAAGTCGGTCAAATAGCAGCCGCACTTAACCGCCGTGAGGACGGCAAATTGTTGAGTCTACCAATGGAAAATCCCAAAGGCCAGTATCTAATTGACAGCAACCCCAGCAACAGTGATAGCTATCACGAGCAAGCAAAGGTTGTTATGACTCTGCGAAATGGCAATGAGCTAGAGTCCCGGCCAATGCCAAACAAGTCTCAGCCATCTCCTATCCCTACAACAACTAAGGAGTCTAAAGATCCCAGTGAGACTCAACCTATACCATCTCAGCAAGCGCCTATTGCTACCCCATCACCACAAGATACCTTTGAGGAGGCACTTATGGCCCCTCCAGTTATCCCTAAGGAACCCAGAGCACCATTTCTGTCGCGCCTAGAGCCAAAAGCACCCCAACACAAGAAAGGACCACCAATGGCAGACGTGCTTGATTTATTCATGCAAGTCAAAATTAACCTACCCCTTCTTGATGCGATTCAACAAATCCCATCTTACGTAAAGTTCCTAAAGGACTTATGCACTCAAAAGCATAAGACAAACGTCCATAAGAAAGTCATTCTAACCGAGCATGTTTGCTCTGTCCTAAGCTATGACTTGGCCCCAAAGTTGAAAGACCTAGGGATCCCCACCATCTCGTGTGTCATCGGCGATCATCAGATCGACCGGGCACTTCTAGACCTAGGAGCTAGCGTAAATCTTCTCCCATACTCCGTATATGAACGGTTTGCTCTTGGAGAGCTGAAGACAACGCCTGTTAGCTTTCAGTTGGCTGATAGGTCAGTAAAGGTTCCCTGAGGTATCATTGAAGATGTGCTAGTCAAAGTTGATAAATTCTTATTCCCTATCAACTTCATAGTACTAGACATTGAACCAGACACAAGCACACGGTGACAAACGCATGTCATTCTTGGACGCCCCTTTTTAGCCATAGCTAATGCATGTATCAATTACCGAACTAGAGTGATGGATGACTCTTTTGGGAATATGAAGCTTAGACTCAATGTGTTCCATGCCTCGCACCACCCCGTACTTGAAGTCGATTGTTTTACAATTGATCAAGTCGAGGAGGCAACACAACTAGCCCTGCTAGCCATTTTTTTAGATGACCCCCTGGAAGCCTGCTTGGTCTACTTTGGGGAAGAATTCTTAAAGGTTGACCCGACAATTGACCAATCGAATGCCGAGTTAGAAATAGCATATTACATAGACACACCTCCATGGGTGTCTCGATTTGAAGACCTACCACCACTCTTGTCCATACCCGCCATACCATCCCTAGAAGCCCCGCCAGCGATTGAGTTGAAACCACTACCGAGCTCACTCGAGTATATCCTTTTGGGACCCGACACGACTCTGCCAGTCATAATTGCTTCAGACTTAACTCTGACACAAGAAGAGCAATTGACAGCAAACTTCAAGGCCCATAGGGGAGCTATAGGCTGGACAGTGATAGATTTGAAAGGAATTGATCCCTTCGTTTGCATGCATTGCATCCACTGCAAAGAAGATGCCAAACCCACACGGGAAATGCAACGAAGATTAAAACATAACATGAAAGAAGTTGTGAAACAAGAGGTGGTAAAACTGCTTGATGTAGGAATTGTTCGCCTAACAAGGCTTTAACATCGATTTTGATGATAACAAACCAATATGGATTTAATTGTGTGTTGAGGTCAATTTTCAGGGTTTGAAATACATAGCAAAATGGACAGTGGATCAAAGAAATGAAGGTTCATATTCAAGGCTTAAGGGGAATAGCAAGAAAGAAAGAAAATCAAGGCAATATCAGAGACATCAGTCGACCGATCCCAATGGTCGGTCGACCGAAGTTCTGTACTGAGCATCATGAAGATATTTTGTCAATTCGAGAAGCCAATTCATCAGAAAAGTACCGAAATGATTCTCTCTCCTCATAGGCATAAAAATTTTGTCAATTTGAGAAATATTTCGTCAATTCCAAGATTGATTTTCGTCATTTTTGAAGAAATTTCGTCAGAAAGAAAGAAGAAGGAAAAGGCTTATCCAGTAGGTCGGTCGACCGAAGTTGTTCTTCAGGCAAATATTTCGTCAGTTCCAAGGAAATTTCGTTAGATACCGTCCGGAAATTTAAATCGAAGATTCGCAACGGCTAATTTTGGAGCGAAATCATTTCATATTGGGCACCAACGGTCACAAACATTTGAATAGCTTTATAAGGAGTCATATTTGAAGATTAAGATACACATCTACTCTACATTCAAGTGCTCCAACGCAAGAACAAGTGTTCAATCCTTCCAAACCCTAAAGTCTGATATCTTGAGAGCTTCATATTGTATTTTACTCATTGAGCTTTGATTTATATATTCTTTGAGTGTACTTGAGAGCATCAATTCTGTACTCATTCGGCTATCTTAGAGCCAAACAACATTGTACGCACTTTGATTCAACCACAAGTTGTATCTAAAGAATTCGGCTTGAATTCTTACACTTGAGAAAGGTAATTCTCAAGAGAGGCTTCTCCGCCTATTCGAAGGAAAGAGACTTCTCCACCTAATCGAATGAGTGTTAATAGTAGAATCCTCTTAGCGTGTTGCTAGAGGCAAGGAGTAGGCCAAGGGGGTCGAACCTTGTAAACCCTAGTGTAGTATTTCTCACTCTTCCTCTTTGCTTTCAATTCTTTTATTTGTTCATTTTTGCACAACTTGGACTTAAACATTTTTATTCAAATAATTTTTTTTAAAATCCAATTCACCCCCCTCTTGGGAGCACACCTTCACTAACAAGAATTCCCTCTGTAAAAGCATAAGGAATACCTCTCATCTTCTCTATCTTCTAAGGTGTTCTAGGATACTGATCCGTCGATAGAGTAATTCCATGTATGAAATGAAGAAATCCTTTCTTAGAATTTACCATGCCAAAACGAGCAATTATCAACTCAATATAACGAACTTGGGATAAGCCCAACATCCTACGTGATCGATCTCGCAAGAGGTTAATCCCAAGGATTTGACTCGCTTCTCCCAAGTCCTTCATGTCAAATTGACTTGATAACCATACATTCACCGAAGATAACAACCCCACATCGCTGTCGATTAGGAGAATGTCATTAACATAGATGACTAGAAATACTACCTTATTTTCATTACGCTTCCAGTACGCACAATATTCGATAGGAATTTATTTCATTTTAAAATTTCCTTATTTTTTAATGGCAAAAATCCAAGTAGATTTATATAAGTTCTCTTGGAGATAAAATATGATGTATTTAGGATTTTGGAAGTTAGAGATAATGTATTATGTTATATATTCCTAATATATCAAGGTTTCTATTAAATCTAAAGGTTTCTAGATTTAATAAAATTCTAAATAAATTATTTTTATATATTTTGGAAGCTCATGGTACAAGTTCATAAAGTAAGGAGTACAACATTTTAATATTAGAAAGTACGAGCAAAACAAAGCTCAATGAAGATTTGGAACCTTGTGGTTTTTGAAACTTTTGCAGAATTGGAAACGTGAAGATTTTGGCACCTTTGATTTTTTAAAATTTTGACTCGGGGCTTGGCTTATAAATAAGACCCTCGGGCGTGCTTCATTCTCACCACTTTCAGAGATGTGTGAGAGCATTCATTGAGAGAAAAAATCCTAGTAATGTTCTTCATGTTCTTCATTCAATATTCGAAGTACGAAGATTCAAAGTATGAAGATTGTTCGTGACTGGTGTTGGAGAATTCCGACGTACGCTGTTTCGAAGACTCGTTGTAGTTGTGGAGTAATCAAGTGGAGAACAGTGAACGAGGATTTGACTTCCCTACCTAAGACATAGATTGAGGATTCGATAATGGTCTGTAAATTCGGTTTTGTAACTGTTCGTTGGTTTTAGTGCTTGATTACTTGGACAAGTTTAATCCCGTGGTTTTTTTTCGATTTGGATTTTTCACGCAAAAATTCTTGTTTCGTGTGGTTGTGTTTTTATTGTTGCATGGTTGCTTAATTAATTAATTATGGTGATTAATTAATTTTTAAAGAAAATTAGTTAGTGCAAATCAATTGGATTAATCGGGCCTAATATCATTTATTTAAAATAGTAATTTTCAATTGGTAAAAAATAACAATATTTTTTAATCATTAATTATCAAAGATAAGACTTTCAAATAAATGATTTTTTCACTGAGAAATCCTAATAGTCATCTTCTCTAATTCTTCTTAACGTCAACACCTACTACATCTACTGATTTGACCGTCAGAAAAGGCTCGTTGGAAACACCTCTGGTAACTCTGTCTAATGTTTGCTCATCTCGCATCTCAGAAAGCTCCTTATTGGATCAGATGGAATTCAGACGTTATCAAAATTAATTTAATATATGACGAGATTGAATTGTATTAGTTATACGATAGAATAAGATATATATAGTGGAATGGTGATGTAGATGATATTTTAATAAACTCAAAAACTTTAATTGAGGATATTTTTCTGTTGCATATTTTGGTTTGTTACTATATATTTTTAGTTGTCAAAATTTAGTTTATTTTAACTGTCTTTTTCATAATTTTTTATTAACCTGGGATTTGGCAAGATTCACTTTTTTTTTAGTGGATTGATTGTTTTAATTTAGTACTATTTATTACCATGAATAAATGTATTTTATTGTCGAATTTTAATAATTTGAGAGAAAATGATCAAATAGATGCAACAATAAAAAATAGAGATAGTGTGCTTAAAAGATTTGAATTTCTAGACGAATTTAAAGACACAATATGAGATATATATATATATATATATATATATATACAATACGAATCGTTGGATTAAAATATAACCTACACAAAGAATGTTGTGAAATGTAATATAGATATTACCATTATAAGAAACTTATAGGAGTCTTAGGGTTGGTGGAGTTGATTATTGAAATTAAACGGTTAAGGGGTTATTTGTCTAGTATGTTTGTTATTGAAGAGAACATTTTTAATTCAAGAAAGATGTAATTTTTCACATTATTGATCCTCTTATAAGAATTCTTTCCTATATTAATTGGTATCAAGATTTGTATTTAATTATAGATAATGGGAAGAAAAACACTATGATGGTTGATACGTCGTTATTGAGTATGTATATGTGCAAGATGTCGATCGAGGAATAGAATTATATGATTGGAGAAATTAATTAATATTTTAATTGAATGGATAATTATTTTCGTAATTGTTCTATTTCGCAACTATTAATTACACTCATTTCCTCTTGTAAGAAGGATGTCATTGAGCGATTTTGTATTTTAAATATTACTCCAACTAAAGTGAGTTGAAATAATTCATATATTGGCAATTTTAACATTATATTTTGAAGAGTCTTGCAATTCACGGTATTTTTATGATTTAGTTAAATATATTAAGTTGAATTAAACAAGATTAATCTAAAACATTAATGAAACATAAAAATTTGAGGTCAAGTTCTTGAGTTGGGAAGAATACTACACTCTATATTTTAGAAATTTTTAATTTAAAAAATTTTATTTAAATTTGTCTTCCTGCCAATAGATCATGTTAACCAACACTAATTTTTAACAAAGACTTTTAATATATTCTTGATCGATAATAAATTAAAAATAATACATTTATAAAAATAAAATAGCTTTAAAAATAGTAAAGAACTCTTCTAAAATAACAAAGAAATAGTATTCGCAAAAAGGCTATTAAGTGTCCAAGAAATACAAACTGCTAATAGATTTATGGGAGAATCGTTAATAGATTATGAAAACAACTTTTTTAGTGTTAATATTGTTGGAGAAAATGATTTAAAATCATTTTTAATATGAATGAGAATTAATTGAAGAATATTAATTTATTAATTACTATTTTAGGATTGTGTTCTTTGTTGGAAACTATTCGGTATGAATGATGTCTCATTTGATTTGTAACTATTCGGAATAATCACGAATACGCCTATTCATAGGATGTTCATTTTTAGTTTTAAAGAGAGTTTATACAGTCATTTCATAACATACATATTGTTCGAGTCCGTATCAAGATAATACAAAGTATAAATTGGTTTGTCGTGCACGCGGATTGCATTGTTTCTTCTGTATGTGAGAAATTATTTTATCTTGGATATGCTCATTCAAACGTTAAACATTGAGACATAGTGTATTCTGTCTTAAGAAGACAATGTCAAACGTTGCAATCGATCTGCTTTCGTTTGGTCTATAAATTTATTTTTACGATATTAATTTATTTATTATAAATACATAAAAATATTCAAAAATTGCCAACAAATATAATTTTAGATATGAGATATTCTCACTTATATAGGGGTATTTGAAATTATAAATGTCAAAGCTAAAAGTTAAAAATTAAAAGTAATGCCAAATACATAATGGAAGTGTTTGGCATAGCTTCTTTTTTTTTATAGTTTTTGTTTCTATTTCTAATTATAAGTTATAATTTATTTTAAATATTCATAATTTTTATTATAAATTGATGTGGGGCTATACCAACCAGGAGCCCGACCCAAGCCAACCAGGCTTTAGCACGGCCCGTGAAGGCCCACAATCGATCGGTCGACCACCCAGCCGAAGCAGCCCACAAGGGCAGCCGATCGCCCGACCAGGTGAGCCGATCGCTCGGCAAGGGATGCGTACTCGGAATCCATCAATCGGCTAAATCGATGAGCCTACTCGACCAACCAGAATACCGACTCACAATGCCTAACGATTAGATCAACGAGATCTTTCCCCAAAGCCAAAAGCTTGGTTCAAGGCCCGACCTTCAAAGCACCATCCACAAGCTCCCGGGTGGGTCCTTCTTTGGCCGTTGCAGAAGAATATCCTCCCTGTTAGAAGATTGAGGCAGGTCCCGAACCTTCTGGATACAGTTAGAGAAAAGAATATCTCCATAACCGATCACGTGGTCCCAATGGACACGTGTCGACCTCACTAATAACCTATATAAGCTCCAGGTAACCTCAAAGCCAAGGTACGCAATCATAAACCCTAATCGCCGTAATACTTTCTTCTTCTCCAATTCCCCTTCTCCATATCGACTGTATTCTTACTTGATCGTCGGAGAGGGCACGTCGGAGACCTCTCCGGCCCCCTGTCTAACGGTTTGTTCGTGATGCTCAGGCCCATTGGAGCTTGGAGTGGACCACGCTAGATTCTAATGCTATCAATTGGCGCCGTTTGTGGGAACGTTGTTATAAATTTATTGATAGCATCGGGCTGCTTAGTCGACTGCACCACCTCTATGGCCAACACCAATCGTCCTTTGTTATCCTTTCCTATATCCGGTAGCCCGGTTTTTTATTCGACAGATGACAGACAGTTCGTCGAGGGACCTGTTCCCCAACCTCGCGACGGATCCGTCGTTGTCTTCACGGAACAAGACAGCCCACCCCCTCAACCGCTTCACGGTGATCCTTTGACCATCTACCTTCGTGTCAACAACTGCATTATGCAGAGGATACTCATCGACATGGGAAGCTCTAACAACGTACTCTTCGCCCAAGTCTTCGACCAGATGCACATCAGCCACGACAGACTCCAACCTCCAACGTTTCCTACCGTGGAGACACGGATGAAACGTCTCACGTGTCAGTGACCTATTTAGTTATGGACACCCCTTTCACGTTTAATGGCATCGTTGGCAGAGAGGCCCTCAACCACTTTCGAGTGGTCGTCTCCGTCCGCCATTTATTGGTGAAGTTCCCCACCCAAGGGGGCACTGGATACGCGAGGGCCGAACAGCAATCTGCGCAAGGATACTACGAAGCTTCCGCTCTGACGCCCTCCTCTAACGGGCCTCTGGAGGCGAAAGACCTAGAACCGGATGGCGACAGGGAGCAAGAATAACCCCAACCCACTAATGACCTAGAGGATGTCCAAGTCGATGATCGGGACTGGACCAAGACCATCCGGTTGGGGGCACAACTTGATGAAAGCTTCATGGGACCCCTCACAGAGTTCCTGTGAAGCATCAAACATGTGTTTGCTTAGAGTAGCTCGGATATGCCGGGCATCTCACCGAGCGTTATGGTTCACCGACTAAATGTCGACCCTGCTGTAAGGTCGGTCAAACAGTGGCACCGCGTATTCGCACAACAACGACAGGAGGCTATCATCGAGGAGACCAATAAGCTCAAGGTCGCGGGGTTCGTCCGGGAAGTGACTTACCCGGATTGGCTTGCCAACGTCGTTATGGTCAAGAAGCCAAATGGAAAATGGAGAATGTGCATAGACCTCACAAACCTAAACAAGGCATGTCCGAAGGACAGCTATCCCCTTTCCCGGATTGACCTATTAGTGGACTCCAGGACTGGGTACGAGGTGCTCAGCTTTATGGACGCTTTCTCCGGATATAATTAGATCCTTATGCATGTCCCCAACCAGGATAAAACCGCGTTCATTACCCCAAGGGGACTCTACTGCAATCGGGTTATGCCCTTCGGGCTCAAGAGCGCCGGAGCAACTTATCTGTGCATGGTCAATAAGATGTTCAAGAAACAGATTGGTAGGAACATGGAGGTCTACATCGACGATATGCTGGTCAAAAGAAAGACGGTTGAATAGCATTTAGCCGACTTGGCCGAGGTCTTCCAGGTCCTAGATAGATATGAGATGAAGCTCAACCCTACAAAGTGCGTGTTGGGGGTGTCAACCAAAAAGTTTTTGGGCTTCCTCATCAGTCATAAAGGGATAGAGGCCAACCCCAACAAGATCAAAGCCATCATCGACATGCAGCCGTCGACCACCATCAAGGAGGTGCAATGGCTGACCGGCAGGGTGACAGCCCTCAATCGCTTCGTATCCCGAGCGATGGATAAGTGCCTTTCCTTCTTCAAGGTATTGAGAAAAGCTTTCGTGTGGACCGACGAGTGTGACCAGGCGTTCCCCGCACTAAAAGCCTACCTGGCCAGCCCACCACTTCCATCTAGCCCTACCGAGGGCGAACCTCTATATCTCTACCTGGCGGTTTTCGCCGTTCCCGTAAGCACCGCCTTGATCAGGGAGGACTCGAGTCAGCAAAAGCCAGTCTATTACATCTGCAAGATCCTAATCCCTACCGAGACCCGCTATCCCCAACTGGAGAAACTATCTTTGGCTCTCATCATTGCATCCAGAAGGCTACGCCCCTATTTCCAGGCCCACAGCATTGTGGTGCTCACTAACCAGCTGCTAAGGAATGTCCTCCAAAAACCCGAGTTCTCAGGAAGGATGATCCAGTGGTCGATCGAGCTCAGCCAATTCGATGTGGAATTCAGACCCTGATCCTCCATTAAAGGGAAGGTGGTAGTCGATTTTCTCGCGGAGATGGCGTCTGGTGATCAACTTGACGACCCAACGGACCAAATGTCGGGCTAGCAAGACCCCGAGAAACCGATGACGTCATCGGTTGACCACTAGGGGTCGGACCTTGAGCTGATTAGTTTCGACAGGTCCAAGCTATGGCTCATCCAGATTGACGGCTCGTCTAGAAAGAACACTGGAGGGGCGGGTTTTGTCCTCACCTCTCCCCAAGGTGACCCTTTAAGGCATGCCGTTCTCCTAGATTTCCTAGTGACGAATACCGAGGCAGAGTACGAGGCCCTCATCTGGGCGCTTTAGTTGGTACGAGCGTGATCGGCACTCAAAAGTGACGATTTAGACTCGCTAAGTTACACCAAGTTAGCCCCCTTTTGTTATCTGATATCATGTTTTTGTAGTGTTTTTATGTTTAGACAGGTTTTGGAGACAAACTGCAAAACTATACCAAAACAACAACAAAACAAGCCAAGAAACAGTACGAGAACAAAACAAAGAAAAATGAAGAAAATCAAGTTCCGTCCGGACGCAAGACATCTCCGTCCGGACGCGCCATG
>JAULLG010373820.1:0-11634 GCA_035668355.1 Sarracenia leucophylla
TTGAGCCTTAAAATGGCTGACCCCTTTTTCAACTGGGAGCAAGAAACTTGTTAAAGAGGGATAAGCCTTCCACTCTTTGTTACGATGTTTCCTTGCTCTTTGCCATGACAGACTTGGATAAAGTCTGACAGCATTTGCAATGCCAAATCAAGGGGTGTTATAATCAAAACCAAAGTCCAGAAGAGACTTGATTGAGAGAGTTAGAGTCTCTAAACTAACACATAGTACACTCAGCGTTCTCCTTCTAGGCTTCTACCACTCGTATCACTAGCATGGACTGGGAAACTGCTGCAAACAAAGCTGTACGGTCCTCGGACTCACGTAGCTATAGGTCGTACGCACCTATATCCTCCATCATCTTCCACTCTCGGATAGCAATATGAGCAAGAGAACCCAATGAATTCCTAATAAGGGCATCAACTACAACATTGGCTTTGCCTGGATGATACTGAAGGTCAAAGTCATAGTCCCCCAGAAACTCCATCCATTTGCACTTCCTTATATTCAGATCCTTCTGGAAAAAGAGATACTTCAAGTTTTTGTGATCAGATAACACCTCAAACTTCTCCACGTAAAGATAATGCCTCAAAGTATTCAAAGCGAAGACAATGGCTACCAATTCCAAGTCGTGAGCGGGGTAATTCTTCTCATGGATGTTCAACTGTCGAGATCCATAAGCAACCACAATACCTGACTGCATCAGCACACACCCAAGACCCTCGTGAGAAGCGTCACAGAATACAGTATAGCCTATCCCACGCTCCAGTATAATCAGGATAGGGGAACTGGTCAGCTTTTTCTTCAACTCCTAGAAAGATGCCTCGCATTTGTCATCCCACACAAACTTGACACCCTTACGAGTAAGGCGTGTCATCGGTGTTGCATGTCAAGAGAAATTGCTCACAAAGCGGCGGTAATAACCCACAAGCCCAAGGAAACTCCGAATCTTAAACAGAGATTTGGACCATTCCTAACCCATCACTGCCTCCACCTTTGACGGGTCTACAGCCACCCTTTCCCTAAAAACATCATGTCTAAGGAATCTGACCTCAGAGAGCCATAATTCACACTTATCATACTTCGTATATAGCTGTTGGTCCCTCAATAGTTGTAAGGATATGCGAATATGCTCCTCATGTGCCTCTTTTGATGACGAATAAATGAGGTTATCATCCATAAAAACAACCTCAAATTGATCCAGATGGTGCCAAAAGATGCAGTTTATGAGATCCATGAACGTGGCAGGTGCTTTGGTCAAGCCGAAGGGCATGACCACAAACTCATAATGACCATAGCGAGTACAAAAAGTAGTTTTCACTATGTCCTCCTCCCTTACCATTACCTGGTGATATCCCAATCTCAGTTCAATCTTTGAGAAACAAGTAGACCCCTTCAACTGATCGAATAAATCATCAATGCAAGGCATGGGGTACTTATTCTTCACCATTGCCCAGTTCAATTTACTGTAGTCTACACATAGACGTAGTGAACGATCTTTCTTCTTGGCAAATAACGCCGGAGCTCCCCATGGTGAAACACTAGTCTGAATAAACCCCTTACCCAGCAACTCCTCAATTTGTACCTTCAACTCAGCAAGCTCGGTAGGATCAAACCAATAAAAAGGCATATAGATGGGCTCATCCCCGGGATTAACTCAATTGTAAACTCCACCTCTCGTCATGGTGAAAGCTCAAATAGATCCTAAGGAAAACATCCAGAAACTTGCAAACCACAGAAGGGAAGTCTAGATGTAGGGACTTGTCTCCGTCGAGTGCAAGAGCTGAAAACATAGAACTAAGGCACCCATCACGCAAAAAGGGACATGAAGGTGTGGAACCATCATCTCGATCCCCCATAAAAGAGAATGTCTCCCCCTCTGGTAAGTAAACGGTGACCGGACGGTGGTCACACTTGATGCTCGCTCTAAAGGCTGTTAACCAATCCATACCAAGGATAAGGTCGAAGAAGTCCATATCAAACAAGGAAGTCAAAGGATATGCGAAAGTGCGCTATCTCGATCTCGCACCCTCAACATACCAAGCTAACCACAACAGACCCACCCGCTGTTGTATCTACATGCACTACTCGTTCTAACATCCCAACCTCTAGCCCTAGAGAAGATACAAAAGCTAATACTATAAAAGAGTGGGATGCACCTGTATCAATGAGTACTTGTGTACATGACTATTATACTAGAAATGTACCACATATGATCGACGACTCGACAGTGCAATCTTGAACTGTCGGTGTAACAGGTGTCGCTAGTGTCATACCCATCTCTGCTAATGCATTTACCCTGCCTAGGTTGCTCCGAGCTGAGGGGCCTCACTAATTGGACTGAAGGGGCTCCCCCTCCAACCCTAGACATCTACGCTCCGGGCTGTTGAATCGGCTGGGTCTGTCCCTACCACCCATGTGTTTATTGGCCCTACTGGCCACTCTACGTCCCATATTCAGATTGAACTTGTGGATAGTTCAACCTGATATGCCCCGACTGTCTGCACTGATAACATGTGGGTACTGGTCACTGTGGACATTCCTTTCTCAAATGCCCCGACTAACCACATGTATAGCAATTCCCAGAAACTGGGACTGATACAACAGATGCTAACTGCGTCTTTTGCTGATGAGAAAAAGACTGACTACCTCATACCTTCCTCTTCTTGGACAGCTGTCCAGAAGGCTGGGTTCCGCTGCTCGGAACCAATGGTCTCTCGTCACTTCCCTTCTTCGGCTCAGCTGCTAAAGTACTCTCAACCATAATGGTTGTCTCCACTAGATCTGTATAGCTCCTTAACCTCAAAGCTGCCACCCTGTTGCGTATAGGTGGGCGCAAGCCCAACTCAAACTATCTTGTTCGCAGCTCCTCTGTGGTCACTATCTCTGGTGCATATTGGGATAGACTAGTGAACTGTGTCTTGTACTACAAAACTGTCATTAGACCCTGACTGAGGGTCATAAACTCCTGCATGTACACCTCCTTTGTCGAGGCCAGAAAATACTTCTCCAAGAAGATCTTGGAAAAGGTCACCCACGTGCCATCTCTGGTGGTCTTTGCGTAATTCAACCATTCATTAGCTTCCCCCTTAAGCCGAAAGGTAGCTAGATGAATCCTCAACAACTCATCTTTCACCTAATCGTGTCCAAGGATCTTGGTGACCCTGTCTAGCCACTTAGTGGCGACCATGGGATCTGGCTCGCCACGAAAAGTAAGAGGGTCCAACCTCAAAAAGTCCCTTATAACCACTAAAACTCTGGTCTCGGGACCCTCTGACCCACCCCTCGCATTGCCTGCTAGTGCCCGTATAGTGGCGAGCATCTCCTAAAGGATGCCCATCCTGGTCACTAGTACCTGGGGGTTTGTAGCATCCCCTATGTCCAGCCCAACATCCACACTCGGCGCCTCTCCCATCTCCTGGGTCTCATTGACCTCTGGTACTCCCTCTACCTCGGGTACCACATCAGCTGTACGGCCTCGGCCGCACCCTCGTCCAGAAACTCTCAACATCTCGCAACTACATAAAGATAGGAGAGACAAGGGTCAACTAAAGAATCAAGGTAAAAATCTTATCCCACGGATAAGTCCAAACATATCCCAAGGACTAATCGGTCAAGGGTCAAACATGCTAACACTTATATCAAGGAAGCATAATCACATGCCATCACATACCGAGAAGGCTCATTGGAGTGATATCTCAATCTGAATCACTTACATGGATTTTCAAGTAAAATGGCATTAGCTAGGCGCCTTTCTAAGTAGAACCTCGAATTAGTAAACCAGACGTCGAAACAAGAAATACCATCCTCAAAGTCCTATCTCTATATCCACAAAGCCACGTAGCATGCGCAAGTAAATCACATAGCACATTAGGCATACAAGCATACTCAAGATATAAATCCAACATGCAAGTCATCCCTCACGATGTGGCACACCCCTACCCACGGTTCCAAAGTATTCGAGCCTAAAGCTCTTATACCAAGTTGCCACATCCTGAGCTTTATAGAATTTCTAACCTCAATAATAACTCAAGTGAATTAGAGATGGACCAGATCACGTCTAAATCATAAGCGAATTAAGATTAACTTAACCAATTTTCCATTTAAGATAACCTCAAGTTTTATCAACTTAAAAGATAGGCATACTCTACTCATGATATCATAGTAGAAAAACTAAGTATTTTTTCGAAATCACAAATTTAAGTTCGTCAAACGCGGATATCTACCGTATCTCACATTGGGTACGTTTT
Source organism: Sarracenia leucophylla (assembly GCA_035668355.1). Lineage (NCBI taxonomy): Eukaryota > Viridiplantae > Streptophyta > Magnoliopsida > Ericales > Sarraceniaceae > Sarracenia > Sarracenia leucophylla. The sequence goes on from JAULLG010373820.1 coordinate 4,248, forward strand.
GTGCTACACAAAACCTTTTTACAAATTGAAAGTATAGATATTCTCTAAATATGATATAGATGCTCTCTAAAAATGATATAGATGCATAAAAATTAACTTTTTTTTTTCAAGTTTCATACATCTAGGGTTTCCAAAATCATGTATATATCGTATAACATCAAAAATTTTCACTTCCCTTGAAAATATACAATTCATACTTGAACAATATTCCAAGGTTAGCATATATCTGACCTCATAACTACAGTAGAAGCAAGGAATCATCCTTCTCAAGCTCCTAACACAAACAACCACCAAAAACACAAATCTGTTCGATGAATACGTAAAGCCAAAAATGGAAACCAAGAATTTCAAAGTTTTAATCTAAGAAAACTTACCAAACAAGGCTCAAGATCTATCAAGGTCACTATCCTCTAAGCCCTAGAGAGCTCTCAAGTTTTTGGAAAGCTCAGAGAGAGAAAGAATCAAAAGTTATGATTCAACAACCCAAACTACGAGTTAAATAAGCTAACACTCTGCCATATGGCCGCTCGAGCGGTCGGGGGAGTCTGCTCAAGAGGTCCCCTAGCCCGGCTCAAAATTTTAAAAATCGAGCCCCTACCCCACTTTGAATGTCTCCAAACTCAACCAATATCCCGAAATAATATTCCTGAGGTTCTAAAACAAAGGGTAAATATCATGGGACCCCAAATCAAGATAAGATTTTAATTCTTCCGAAACTTTTAACCGATTTTAAGAACAAGTTTTAAAACTTAGAGAATCAGTTCAAACTAAAATAAAATTTAAAATGGTTCACGATATTACAAGAAAAGCCACGATTGGGCTCAATCATTCTGATAAGTTTTTGAACTCACAAAACCCATGAAAAGACCAGTATCATCCACTAGCTGGATATTAAGATTTCAACCCCGGAGTGGAGTCATGACCAATCCCGATCATTTTGGATTGTCTCTTGACATTATAAAATCCATAAAAGGTCAAAATCATCAACCGACTGGATTTCTCGATATCAAGTCCAATACACCCCTGTGAGGGTCTAGGATGAAAATTGAGGCAATCTAACCAAAAGTCCTCGATCGACTCTAGTAATCCAAACAAGTTCAAAAAGGTTGAGGTTGACAGAAGACATGCTTTAGCCCAGATCATCTGAACGACATGATCTTATGATCCTGACACAACACCCCGTAAAATGCCAAAAATGGTCCCAAATCAACTCGAAAGTGGACGGTAACGTTTTCTGAGCTCATTTTCTCATCAATAAAAATGTTATGATGCACTAAGGTCAGTTTTACAAATTCAGTAAAAAAGTGCAAAAATATAATTTTGCACTGATCTTACGATCATGACACGACACCCCTCAAAATGCCAAAAATGGCTTCAAATCAACTCGAAAGTGGACAGTAACGTTTTCTGAGCTCATTCTCTCATCAATAAAAATGTTATGATGCACTAAGGTCAGTTTTATAGATTCAATAGAAAAAGTGCAAAAAAACAACTTTGCCCCTGAAAATCTACTATGTTGTGGGCCAACGCTTCAGAGCCATCGATTTTGGAAAACGAACAGAGTACCCGCAATTCTTGGTACCCTGGGACCATATTCAATGTATGAACCAACTACAAATGTGCTAGATCATTTTCGACCTCGACCGATATCGATTTAGAATTTTTCTTCAAAAATCGATAGTAGTATATTTTACTCTTTTCGGGCACCCAAGAAATCTCATTCTTGTTTTGTAATTTTCTATGACAAAAACTTGACATTCATGTCAATTTTCATCAAAAATTGAGTTCGTTTGCTCAAAATCAGGAAACTCTGTCTTTGACCGACTAGGGGACTTCCGGGCTGACTGTTTCAAAATAGGGAATGATTTAGGAAAAACTGTTTGCACCATTGACTCCAAAACGTCGAGTTTACCATGACAATGTATTTTTAACGTTACCCCGGGGTATTTTTCGAGGACCTCTTTTTCTTCTGTACCAGAGTAGGATGATGTCAACAAAAACACCACCAAGTGACACATGGAATGGGCGACTTTAATAGATGGTCTTTGATGTGCTTTTCACTTTTTGCTCTCACTTTGTTCTATTGATATATACAGACTCATGCTTCAGACTTCAAGGGGCTTATTTTTTGATGGATATATTTCCTGTCTTTTCTCTAAACTCTCTCATTTCCTCAGTTCTCAAACATTTTGTTCTTCATCAAAAGCCTTATTTGTTTAAAGAAAAGGGGGAGAATGAAGGAAATCTTGAATAAAGGAGTCCCGACATGTTGAAAAAGCAACAAGTGGAGCCCGAAAGCGACAAAATGCCAAAACCCTGTAAAAATCCTGAAAAACTAAAAATGTTAGTATTATTTTTTATTTTTAACTTTTTCCTCCAAAAAATGTAGGTTTATTTAGGATTTAGTCCTTTGTTTGACCCTTGTAAAGGATTTAGTCATTGGATTTTCTAAATAATAGATTTAGTCCTTTAATTAAAATGATTAATTTGTTGATTATAGAATTGCCCATCTGCCAAATTTTCGTTACAATTAGGTGATAAAATCAGATTGTGGGAAATCAGGGACTTTTGAATTTGCAGCTATCTTCGATTGTCTTATAACTTAATCAATTAATGTGATCTCGAGAGAATATTCAATGATTATTGATTATTCAATGATCATTGATTTTGCAATCGGTATTGGAGGTATGAAAAATTGAAGATTTCGAAGTTGAAGATTTTTACAGTTCGTATATGACAATTCAAAGTTTTTGAAGAGTTCGAATTTCAATACTAATCCATCATTGATATAGATTTTGAAGGTTGAGTGAAATTCACAAATCTCATTCGAGTAGGCATAACTGATGGATTTGTTAATGTTTTGTTCTTCGCTTGTATAAGTTATCCAGTTCACAAATCTCAATGTTTTTTTTTTGTTTGTATGAGTGTATCAATTATACACTTATAATGTATCAATGATGCATAACATAGTCATACATGTAGTGATATAATACATATCACTGATACACTTCTGTATTAGTGATACATCTATGTATCATTGAGACATTTGTGTATCGGTGATACATCCGTATATAAGTGATACATAGTGTCTCACTGATACACTATGTATCACTGATACAAAGGTTTATCAGTTATATCCATATATCATTGATACACATATGTATCACTGATACACCAATGTCTCAGTGATAGACTAAGTATCACTCATACAGAAGTGTATCACTGATACACCATTGTATTATTGATACAAAAGTGTATCACTGATACACCATTGTATTATTGATACGTAAGTGTATCACTGATACACGTCTGTATCAATGATACACCATTGTATCATTGATACAAAAGTGTATCACTAATACACTATGTATCAGTGATACAAGCCTGACTGTTTGGTGATTTATTTATTATTTTATGTGTCGTTTTTATGCCGTTAATTAGTTAAGTCAATTGTAATGGATAAGTCATGTGTGTTGATGTGCAAGTATAAAACCCTTACAACTGCAATAGATTTAGATAGTAATTGCACTTATAGTTGGTTGGTTGGTCAGTACGCTCTGTAGTAAATGGAAAGATCTTACTTTAGACTCAGTAAAGTTGACCAATTCAATTCACGATCATTCAAAGTGCATGTTGGATAATGATGATGATTTGAATGTTATGTTGTCGTTCATTAAAATAGTGGTTGGGAATTGTATTGAAGTATAAGTGGTTGAAGAAAGGAGAGTAGTTGCAGAGAGTGATATATAATGTATCACTAATTCCATGTGATGCACATGTACAATTATTGAACTATGTCATTAATTGTGTTTCAATGTTGTTATTGTAGGATTATTCCCGTTATATTTTGTGATTGTGCTTGCTGAGGATCATGACAATTGATATTGGTTTCTTAGTTCCATTCGTCGTATAGAATCAGTAGATCACAACATAACTTTCATTTCTGACTAAAGTGCTGGGTTGCTTGAAGCTTTACCTAAGATTTTCCCTACAACGTGGCATGCTTATTGTTTGCATCACCTAAAGCTAAATTTGCAGACTTGATTGACTGGTATGCATCCTAACCTTTGAGAGCATTTAGTTTTTTTATTTTCAAAGTGTGCATATGCACTAACCATTGAGGAGTTCAACATAGTAATGGGTGATTTACTTCAAGAAGGTGGCAATAAGATTCAGCAATTCTTAGATGGACTTTGTCCTAAAAATTGGGTCAATGCTTACTTTCCCGAAAGTCGATACAGAGAGATGTGTTCCAATGCAATTGAGTCATTTAATAGTTCGATCAGAGAAGAGCGAATCTTACCCATTATGCAATTAGTTGGCATGATTCTAATTAAAATCTTGAACCAGCTGTCTCATCGTAAACACAAGGCGTTAAAATGGAAGGACATTATATGTCCTAAAATGGATGCAAAGTTAGAAAAAGCTTTTAGGGATGGACGTTCCTAGGTGGTGAGTAGTTCTAGTGATAATTTCTTTGAGGTACACTCACTCCATCTGTCTCAGTTGATATTAACAAACATTTGTGTTCATGCAGACAATGACAGTTGAACTTTTTTCCTTTTTCTCATGCGATGACTTCTATCTGAAAGAGTGAGAAAAATTTAAACACATTTGTTGACCAACACTTTTATGCATCCACATATGTTACAACATACAATGATTGCATTCAACCAATTTCTAAATTGTGGATGCGTTAAGAGGTGGAGACAGCGTATGTCATACTTCCTCCACCAGCACGAAGGCAACCAGGACGACCCAAACAGTTGAGAATCCAATCTGCTGGGGAGAAGATTAAGAAAATTAAGTGCAATCGATGTGGAAAATTTGGGAACCACAACAGGAAAGACGTACAAAGAGCCATTAGGGTTGTAGGTTGAAATAACGCTATCAACGGATAAACTAACCTAAAGGGGGGATAGGCTAGATATCGGTTAAATTAGCTAGTAAAAATTAATTTTTTATTTACTTAAAAGAATCAATTTTTATGTAACCTAACATATATTTAATGGGTTATGATTTTATACAGACCAACCATAACCAAAAATCCAAGAAACAAAAATCACAACATACGCAAGATATATGTAGAAACCGTAGGGTAAATCCCTGAGATGAAATCCACGACACCAAACATATAGATATATTTTACTACCAACCAAGAAAGTTACAAAATACAAGAAAATGACTTATACCCATATACCCTATGGACGCCTAACTCCAGTATTGTTAACGTAGCTCCCTGGGTGCCTTTCTTGATCATGTAGTGTCCACGGAAGCCACTCCTGATCTTCGTATCAATGACGGCTCCGAGTTGCTTCGGCCAAATGTGTGTTCAATGGGAAAGGTGTATGTATGTGATGGTTAATGAATGATGGATAAAGCTATAGGTAACACATTAAATCTACCATTAATGGTGAAATAAATGTCCTAGGAAGCTTAATGACAAGCATTCATGGTGTATTGAATGCTTGAAGGTTGGTGTGTGTTTGGTATAAGAGAACTACTCATCTATAAGGAACTTACGCCAATCCACACACCCTAGTAGCTGTTAAGATGTGTATATATAGGAAAATACACGGGCGCTAGAGCGCTCTTCGAGCGCGCCACGAGCGCGAGATGGAGCTCGAGCACTCTTCGAGCGCAGTTACAAATTATAGGTTTTTTCTGCCCGCACCAATGAGAGTTGATTAGGGTTTCAACGCTGATCTCGAGTGTTCAACAGGCGCACTATGGGCACCCCAAAAACCCAACTCTGGGTAAAGAGAAATAAGATATTAAACAGAGGTGCTTGAGCGCTCTACGGGCGCTTCAATATCTTAACTCTCGGCTTATCGAGAAAGGCACAAATAATGTTGGCCGCTCGAAGCCGCACAAGAACTCTTTGAGCGCTCGAAGCCGCTTGAAGGTTCTCATACCCCTTTCGCGCTCCAATGCCTAGAATCCATGGAATATTTGTGAATTCTCCAAGGCAACAAAAAATACAAACTACCCTAAAGCATATGACATAAAGAATGAGATATGCATATGGGTGTGTGTTAGTGAGTGCCATATACCTTGTACCGCATTCGGAGTGGGCCTGCTGATTGGGAACTGTACAGAGGACCTAGACATAAACACCTGAAATCCCAAACCCAAAATTAAAGTACAGACGCAATGGTTTTGTACTTAACCCAGGAATAGCCAAAATACTAACAATCTTCCCCTTTGGCATTTTCGAGACAAATCCATTAAAACAAACATATACAAGAAATGGAATTTATAAGAATACATGAGAACCATCAACTCACTTATATTCGAGACCCTAACTTAACCTGTAAGGCTTGTATAAGCAACATGTACCTACTCACTGCACAGAAAACTCAAAACCAACGTGAAGCATATATGTGATATGATAATAAAACATAATTACAGATTGAGAGAATCATAGCAGGGAAAAATTACAAGTAATAATATCATGCACTAACAGAGAGAGACAGATAAAAGCTATTCAAGCATACGATGTGCAACAGACTAGCATATCTATTTAGATACATTTGATATACATATCAAGATAGAAAAGAAGCAAACTTAACTGTTAACCTCTCACTATCAAGTCATAACATCAAAATGATAAATGCCACCAAGTTTGATACATTTTGATAATATATAGCAAGAACTAAACAAGAACACTTCTCCCCCAAAACTTCTCCCCTTTTTTATCCTAAAAAGACTAAGGGAGGGATAGCAAAATGGATTATGGAGGTGGAACATTAAAGAGGTTCGCTTTGATATCAAGGACTAGCGAGTGGACAGCATCGAGGGAGGCTTCAAGAGAAGAGATTTGATGCTTAAGGTGGTCTATCTGTACAATTAACCATTCAAGGTGGTCAGTCACAAGGGTTATAGTTGGTTCCTCTGGAGGCGGTGGCATGGGAACTCCTGGATGGGGAGTGAGAGGAATCCATGTGAGACATAGAGAATGGCTCAAGGGAAGAGGGAGAGAGGAGCGCTCACGGAGAAATGAAGAGAGAAGTACCAAAAGAAGAAATAGAAGTAAAGAGAGTGCAGGGTTAGTTGAGTAGTTATTGGGAAGAAGTTTTGTCATGATACCTCTCAAGGCACTCAAGCGCATTTCGAACGTTTTATGAGCGAAGTATAATGGAAGTGATATTTTGATGAGAACAGCCCAAGTGTTGACTTAGAACAAAAACATATACATATATATATGTGTATACTCAACATACATACTCCCCCTCACATTGACATCCCCAAGAACGAGTTAATACTCATAGGATATTCTTTAGTACATTCCATGATCTCTACCTTAACCCAATCTTACTTAAGAAGGCATGCACACAACAACAAAAATATACAATAGTCAAAATAAGAATTACATATTTTGAACATG
>JAULLG010374924.1:0-11631 GCA_035668355.1 Sarracenia leucophylla
CACGAAGGTACAAATCAAGTGAGAGATAAGGAGATTGATATGCTAGTTAGGGATTATGAACTATTTAAGATGCATGAATCTGAAAATGTTTCTGATATGTTCACTCGATTCAATCATATTATAAATAATCTAAAATCTCTTGGTCGAATTTTCCCAAATGTTGAACTTATCAGGAAAATTCTAAGATCTCTACCAAAAGATTGGAGACCGAAGGTGATGGTCATTGAAGAAGCCAAATATCTGACTACTCTCGACCTTGATGAGCTCTTGTGGTCCCTCTTAACTCATGAGTTCACCTTGAAAGATGTAGAAGATGTGAAGGTGAAGAAAACAGTGGTGTTCAAATCAACCAAAGATGTTATCAAGAAACAATCGAAGATGATGAAGATGAAGACCTTGCATTCATCACAAGAAGAGTTGTAAGGATATTGAAGAAAAAAAGAGATTTTGGAAGAAAAAGATTCAACCCCGGACACATAAAGCCCGAGTGTCTTTTGCTCAAGAAGGACAAGAAGAAGTTACCAAAGAAATCCATGCAAGCAACTTGGAATGATTTAGATTCAAGTGAAGAGAAACAAGATTCAAGGTATCAATCCAGCATGTATACGGTAAACTGAAAGATTGAATTAAATTCTTTTTCTTACACGTGGCGTTAAATTGTGAGGGAGAGCTTCTCTCTCTAGAAAGCTCTCCCCAAGGCGACTATGGTGTCCATCGCTCTAGTGGCCCTGGATTCGTCCATGTCCTCCTCTATCTTTGCTTCAGATATGCTGATCGGGGTTTGTTCCTTACCGTACTTCCGAGTAAGTTTTGGTAACTAGATTAATCGCTGGTGTTTTTGTTTGGATGAATATGAGTTTCTGGTTTGGCTCTGTTTTGTTACCATCAGATGATGTTTGAAGAATGGAGCTCTGTAGTTGTGGTGGTTTTTGGTTTTTAAATTAAGTTTTTTTGCTTTTCGGTGGTTTTAGATGCGATTATGTTTCTTTAATGGTTTGGTGATGGGATTATGTTCGATTATTATGTATCACGCTGCTTGAATTCGTGAGGTTAAAGTTGAGGTTTGTGTGACGCCTTGGTCAACGATGTTTTAAAACTGGAGAAGTACGTGTATCCATTATCTTAAGGATTTTCGATCCTTTTGAAGAGTATTCGTATTCCAGTTGTTCGGTTTCTGGAAAATCACTTCGCTGGATTAACAGTGAGGATACAAGAATCTGCTTGGTCGGTGGCTTATGAGATGATTTTTTCTTATGGTTTTGAAGATGAGATTTTTCGGATGGATTTTCGAAGATGAGATTATTTTGTATTCTCATAGAACTTGGGTTTGATTTCTTAAGGATGAAGATGGTCGGTTGCGTGTAACCTTGGGTGAAGATAAAGTGGCGAGTTTTGGATCGCTTGGAGGAAGAAGACATGTGGTTTCTCTTGTTTATTCGCATTGCAACAGTTTGCTTCGGGAAAAGCCTTGATTATCAGTCTTGTTATTTTAGTTTTTTCCTCTGGGGTGACCTGGTCTGTGGGTCTGTCGCGATGCAGCTCCCATTGGCGAGGTTGCATGCTTTTTACTTTGAGGTGTTCGGTTTGCTTTGGAAAGTTTTCTCTGAACGGATTGTGAAATTCTAGTTTGGAGGTGCAGAAAATTTATGTGCTTTGGAGGAAGAAGATGAGTGACCTTTACGCGCCATGGAGGGAGTGGTGTTTGGTATAGGGACTGGAGACAAGGTACGAGTGTAATTAATTACTTTTCAGTAGTTATTTTTTGGCGGGATCTTTTACCGGTAAAGGGTAATCTCGACGCCTTCAGAGTTTATGGGAGACAACTGAATCCCACTTTGATTCTCAACTCCGGTGGTGAGCAGGGAAATTAAATGGGAACCTGCTGTAACTGGATCTTTTTTACAGCTGTAAGGGTTGATCATTTATTGTTTTTTCTTCTTCCGTATTAGGAGACTAAGTGGGCCCGCCTAGTTGTAAGTTGGTGGGTGGGGCATATTGATTTTAGGCGGGTGTTTTTAATGCCGGTTTTGCTTTTGGTTCCAGATGTAAAATCCAACTAGGATCTCTGGTGGGCCCAGGGCTATGTGCTTCAGATACAGCTGGATTCAAGTACTGATTTTTTTGCTAGGTTAGTTGTGGGTCCGGAATTTTTGGTTTTGTTATTGGGCATCTAGCGCTCTTTTTTGGAATTGCCTGTTTGGCGCTTGATTTTATGGATTTGAAGATAATTTCTCTGTTTAATTTGAAGATTAACTGGATTTTTGGGAAAGGGAAGACAAGTTTGATGGGGTTCTGAGGGTTGCAGGTTCTGCTAATGGTCTGCTTCACTTGATCCGATGGTAGAGTTTTTTTGGGGATGGTCTAGAGTGCTCTAGCTGGATTCTCTGGTTCGGTTTTTGAGCTGGATTTTCTGGGGCTGATCTGGCTGTTGGCTACTGTTGGCTTGCTAGGGGCCCATCTACCCCTGCTCTCTGTCTCCTGACGAGCCCTGTTTCTTCTTGGTGGGATCCTCAGTCGTTCTTTTTAGATTCTTAACTTGTCTGAGGGGTTTCGATTTCTCACTCGTCATGGTGTAAAGATGGGCTCGATGGTTTTTCCGAGCAAAGGTTCTCTTGCGAGAGAACTATTTCTTTGGTCCTTACTTGTGGGATGTCGGGTGCCTTTCGTGGTGATGTTAAGGATCTTTTTAGGCTAATGAGGAGTTTGTTTTGCGGATTGTCGGCCGGTCTTTCTATGGTCTTGTTCGAGGTTTTGTTCCTCTGAGTAGAGCTCCTCAAGGATTTGGACTGTTTACCGGACTTGTAGTAAGTTATGTTTATGGTTAATTTTGTATGTTGTCTTAGTGTTGGGTGGGATTTTGGTGGGGTTTTTTCTTTTGGGTTGTAATGCCTGGGGAAATTTTTTTTTGGATAAGGAGCCTGGGGCCCCTTGTTGGATTTGAAACCACTTTTAGGATTCTGGGTTTCTTGTGTCTTTCAGAATTTTGGAGGGACACGTGAGGGTTATTAAACCTGATTTGCATCATCGATTCCTTGGTCTTTGAAAATTTTTATGAAGTTTGTCGAAGCCTCTTGTAGTTTATGGGTTTTCGTTATGTTGATTTATTTACGGATGTGTTTTCTCCTGGTTGCTTATGGCGTTTTTTTTTGGATGAATTAACTATGACATAAAAGAAAGAAAAAATATTTACAGATTTACAAGGGGCATACCCCAGGCCTTACAACCCAAAATAAAACCCACTAACAAAACAGCTGAATCTAGCAAAAACCCAACATCAAGCAAACAGGCCGACACGAGCTAAACACCATAAGCCTAGAAATAACCAAAAAACTACAGCAACCAGCCACTCATGCAACCACTTAGACTTAAACATCAATAGGAGACGAAATCCGTAGGATCCAGCCTCAGCCAATTGAACCAATAACTGAAGCAGATCAAACAAAAACCCAGTGCCTCCAAAACCAAAACACCAGCAATTATAAACAGCTGGAGCTAAGGAAACACAACAAAGCTGCAGCAAGCTTTCCTAGAAAACTATATAACCAGCAGCGATCAGGCTACCAAGCCAGACCAAAACCAAAATCATTAGAGCTACATGCTACCAAATGGCCAACAGCAGCCCAAAAACCAATGTCTCGACTTGAAGATCCCAAAGAAACAACAGAAAACTTCAGCAGCCAGACATCCCAAAGCTACCAGCAGTAGCAACTAAAGATCACATTCCAAAGATCCTAGCAGCAGCCGGATCTCCAACTAGAGCACAGTTGAAACACCAAGCAGCCTCCTAGGAGTAGGCCTTGTAGACGAAGCCCAAACCAGAGGAAACCCACAGCACCAGAACAGAGCATGGCTTTTATACCTTACCTGGATCATGGAAAAACAAAAATCAAAATCCTTTGGGATAGGATCCAATCTCCATTAGAGCCGAGAGCTAAATGGAAGGAGGATCCCAACACAACCAACGGGAAACAAAAAAAACAAAGAAACAGCTACACACGCACCCACACACCCACACCCCTTACAAAAGGCCGTAAGGGAAGGCACTATACAAAAATATGTTATGTACAACCCAACATAGCTAGGTAACCAAAAATACAAAACATAAAATGCTATGAACATCCCAACATAGCTAGGCACACAAACAGAAGAGCCTGCTAAGGCTATGCACATCAGCAAGCAAGAAAAAACAAAACCAGCATGCCGGACCACCACCTGAGATAGCAGCATACTGGTTACTGCTTCTTCGCATGGTCCCTACGCGTCCTCTTCCTTGGCAGCCAAATAGATCTGAAATAAAATCACAGGAGAAAGCTGAAACATATATATAGACAGCAGAAGTATTGAGACAAAGCAGGCTCCTTCCCAAAAATCCTTTGGGTCAGCCCCCAACTTAGCTGAATCGCTACATTAACAGCAGTCCTCTGAATATTTCTCCTAGTTTGCAGCCTGTCTCTAACCTTAGATTCGATGGATCTAATAACCTGCTCCACAGTCCTTCTTTGATTTCTGAATTTTCTACCATTTCTTTCACTCCATAAAAAATACACCGAAGCCGAAATCAGTATTTTCCTAACCGAATTACTCCAGGAATTGCCCCTAACTTGGTTACATAGCCAACCAACCCACCCAGACCACGATACCTCCCAATGGTCCAAGTTACATTTGGAGAGCACCCATCTCATGACTCGACTTGAGAAAGGACACCCAAAGAAAAGGTGATCATGTGTTTCCATATCCTTAGAACAAAAAAGACATCTAAAGTCACCCTTCATACCAAACTTTAATAAGCGATCGCCTGTAGGAAGTCTCCTTTTAATAGCCACCCAAAGGAGGAACCCATATCTAGGAACTTGGGAAGGGAACCAAACAAACTTATTCCAGCTAACATGTTCATCTTGAGGTCTCAAAGCATTCCAAAGAGAGCTTATGGAAAAGATACCCCCATTAAGTAACCAAATAATAGCATCCTTTTGCCCCTCCTTTGGGAAAAAATCCACACAATCCTTCATCTCCATTAATTCATGAGTGAAAGTAGGAGGCCACTTCCACCTATTCCCATCGATCACGGCGTTAACTTTAGCTAATTTCCTTAACCCCGAGTCATAGATAATACGAGAGCCTTTAACCTCCGCAATACTACCCCATGGGTGCCAAGGGTCCCACCATAAGAAGGTATCCTCCCCGTCACCAATAACATATTTAATAAAACTCTTCACCAAAGGGCGAAGTTGAAGTAGTTTCCTCCAGCACCAAGAAGCCGTTTGGGGAATTTTGATCTCCCAAAAGGATCTCCCCCTGAGAAGATTAGATTTTATCCACATGCACCAAAGAGACATTGCACCCCCCGTAAGAAGGAACCAAATATGTTTAGCTACAGCTGCTTTATTCCACATAACCAAAGCTTTAATGCCTAGCCCACCTTCCTTCTTGGGGAGACAAACCTCATCCCAAGCCACTTTTGCACCGGAGGATTTAAGGTCAGGGCCATTCCATAAGAAGGCCCTAATAACAGCCTCCACCTCCTTGTAAACTCTTTTTGGAAGAATAAATAAGGAAGACCAATAAACTTGCATAGAAAAAAGAATAGAGTCAATAAGTTGTAATCGGCCGGCAAAGGATAGCCATTTACACGTCCAAACTTTAATTCTAGCCACTATACGATCAATAATGGGTTTGCAATCCCTATAGCTCAATTTAGTAGTTATGAGGGGAACTCCCAAATATCTAACCGGAAGCTTCCCTTCACGGAAACCACTAACCCGAAGGATATCAGCTTTAAGAGACTCATCCACCCCAGAAAAGTAGATATCACTCTTGGAATGGCTCGGTGTCAAACCTGAGAGCCTTCTAAAATGATCCAAGACATCCTTAATCACCAAGATGGAATCCATGTCCGCTCTAGCAAAGACCATCAAGTCATCCGCAAAGGCTAGATGAGAAATTCTATCTTTCTTACACCTCCAATGGAACTTAAACGGTCTTTCCTCAATATACTTGGAGAAGAGGCCCGTCAGGATTTCCATGGCCATCACGAAAAGATAAGGAGACAAAGGATCCCCTTGGCGCAAACCCTTCCTGCCTTTGAAAAAAACCATGAAGCTCTCCATTAATGCAAACCGAAAAGGAGGGAGAAGTAATGCATTCTTTGATCCAACCAACCATAATTGGAGGGAACCCCATACTATTCAGCACCATAATCATAAACTCCCAGCTAACATTGTCATACGCCTTCATTAAATCCACTTTTTTTTTTTTTTGGGTAATTAAGTGATTTATAAAAAGGAAAATAAAATTTACAAATATACAAGGGGCATACCCCAGGCAATACATCCCAAAAGATACCCACTTACAATCTTAACAAAACATTACATCTTCAAGGGCACTACCTTCCCAAAACGAAACAAAGCCAAAACACGTGACTTACACCACAACGACCCTTAACAAAACATACTTGGCATGATCCAGCTAGCCCGAACCTTCAACTGCTTGGTTGAGCAAAGCTGCTCGAGTGGCTGGGCTAGGGGGTGGAATTGAGCAACTTGCACTAGCTTCCGGGATGAGTACCTGAGCTGAGCAACACTGAGTAACTGGAGCACGATGCTGAGCTGGGCGCTGACGGCAAGGCCTGTCAATGGATGGGCCGTGATGCTGAACGACCGGGCAACTAGATGGACTACCAGGCTGAGCTGCACATGAGCTACGGGTCTTATCCTGTCTCTTTTCCCTATTGGTTTTCCTTCTCTTCTCCACTTTGATCCATTCTGACGATGACGACGAGTCCGACCGGCTCTCCTGCACTTTAGATTCCCCACTTCCTACTTCCTGACTAATCACAGAGTCTCTGTTTCGTTTGTATTCTTTGCACTTTAAGGGATCATGCCCAAAAGTATTGCATCGATCGCACCTCGGGGGAAGCCCCTGATATTCTACCGAAACCTCAACATCCTCTCCTCCACATCTAACACATACCGAATGTAGAAGTGGCAATGAAGCATCAACTTCAATGCAAACCCTGGCAAAGGAGATGCGTTGTTTCGTATCCGTTGCCTTGTCCATAAAAAGAGGAACCCCTATGGCGCTTGCAATCCTACTAAGACATATATCATTCCAAAACTCCAAAGGTAAATCAAGAAATTTCACCCAAACCGGAATTTTAGAGACCGCATCCTTAGTTAATTTCATACACTTGCGCCATCTCCGCAATATTAACAGCTTGCCAGAAAAATGCCAAGGGCCCTTTTCTAGAATGCACTCCATATGTTTTAAGCTTTCAAACTTGAAGAAGAAAAAACCACTGTCATTTCCCGATACCTCTATAAGCCCTTCATTACTCCACAGCTTCATAGCTATTGCTCTAACCAAACCAAAAGCTAGGCTAGCTTCAAGAAAGTATCCTACAAGACAAGTTTCCCAAATTTGATCATCGATCATATTGTCTTCAATGTCGATTACCCCCGGGATAATAGGCGTAACATATTCAAGTTTAGAACCACTCCTAAGGTTGAGTCTAGGAGCATCGGCTCTTGGCTTGGATCCAGTAGCAATTACTGAATTATCTTTAGAGACAACAACATTCGCCCAGGTTCTAGTCAAAGGAGCTGTAAAACTTGACTGTGGCTTTTCCTCAGGTGAGCCCTTCTTCTCATGTGGAAAACAAAACATTTCCTGTTTTGGCCCCTGGTATGCCTCCGAAATAACTTCGGTGCTTCTTTGCGGCAATTTACCAAGCACATTATGTGCAGGCCCAGCAAGAGCCTTACTCTTACCTATTCGGAAGTCCCCGACCCCATTCAAGCCCTCGGCAACAGGGGAAAGAGCCTCCGACTCTTCAAGAAAATCATCAACCTCCCCCTCTACTTCTCCCGAGTCAGGTAACTCAACACTCGACTTGATGTTGTCCACAAAAACTGTGTCCTTTTCGATCAGAACTTCCAGGAGAGTTGGTTTTGGCATTTTGTCGAACACCTGGGTGGCACAGTTAAAAACGCCTCCCTTCTCTCCTACTCGAATCCCATCATGAGCCGAATCAGAGATCCCCTTAGGGATGTCAACCACAGAACAACATCCTACAGAAGACGGGAGGGGAACAGGGCTTACCTCTTCCTCAGACCTTCCCGTATGAGTCTCGCAAGTAGCAGCTCCGTTAGACATGGAATCCACCTTAATAGAACTACAATCCCAATCGTGAGTCTGCTTCAGGGGACCATCGAAGGCATCGCCCTGACCAAAATCGAAAACAGAGGGCCGAGACTCCGATTCCTTAGAAAACGCCAACTTCGTCTTCTCTATTGCTTCAGAATCCAAGGAGCAAGGCTTGGTTTCCTCATTAATCTTCTCCACATCAGTTTCCGCTTTCTCAAGGTTCCCTTTATGACCATCGAAGGCATCGGAAATGGGAGGAACGGTTTCCCTCTTGATGGCTTCCGAAACCACCACAACTCCTACACTTCCCAGGTCGGGGTTACTCGTGAGATTCGACCCACCCAGTCGCGAAATCTGACTCTGATTTTGGGCATTTGCGGCC
The DNA here is from genome assembly GCA_035668355.1 of Sarracenia leucophylla. NCBI lineage: Eukaryota > Viridiplantae > Streptophyta > Magnoliopsida > Ericales > Sarraceniaceae > Sarracenia > Sarracenia leucophylla. The sequence goes on from JAULLG010374924.1 coordinate 8,525, forward strand.
CTGTAATTTGCTAACCAAGTTTGAAAATGATTTATCTCTTCCTGACTTAAAGGGCTGTGCCCTTTTTTTGCTCTATTCAAAGCCGCCACTATCAACTTCTCCAGTCGGCGACCCTCCTCAGCATGGTCATAATCACAGGTCATACCAGAGGGGGAAGACTCACCGATCATCACAGCAGTTCTCGGATCCTTAGTCGGGGCTCTAGGAATAGCCGCAGGTAACGAAGGAAAACATTCCTCATAATCCAAGTCGGGAGAAGCCAAGGCATGATAGCGATTAGGAAACCTAGCATTCCCACTCTTGCCTTGCTTTTGATCACCAAAAGAACCCCTAAATTTGGAGTTCCTCATCCCTAGCGAGAGGCCGCCCTAGGGGCGTGATGCCCCAATCGCACCTTCAATCGCACCAAAATCTCACACAGTTACGGCTAACCTTTACCCTAAACTATCTTTATAAAGCCCATATTCCTAAATCCACTTTTAAAGCACATCTAGGCCCCTTATCCTGCTTGTGGTAATCCCGTAGGAGTTCTTGGGAAAGGAAAACATTGTCCGCTATCCTTCTACCTTTAACGAAAGCGGATTGATTAGGAGACACAATCTCTTGCAAAGAGCCTTTGATCCTATTAGCAATCAACTTAGTAATGCACTTATAAATGGTATTACAACACGATATAGGCCGGAACTCTTTGATAGACGATGGATTCGGAATTTTTGGAATAAGCGCAATTAACATAGAATTCACTTCCTTCAACATCCTTCCCGATGTAAAGAAGCTTTTAATGGCTTTTATGACTTCATCTCCAACTACATCCCAAGCATCCTTGTAGAAACCCGCAGAAAACCCATCCGGACCCGGCTCTTTATCAGAGTTTAAGGACCAGAGGACTTCCTTAATTTCCTCTTCTGTGACTTCCTTAGTACTCTCAACACTCCGAGGGGAAAGCCTTCTATTAATCACACCATTAATTGCTTCTTGAGAACCTCCATCAAGAGGAAAAGAGGTTCCCAACAAGTTCTGGTAGTAGTCCACAATATGATAGACCACGTCCTCCTTCAAATTACACAAAGAGCCATCATCTCTAATTAAAGTATCAATCTGGGATCTATTCCTCTGGAAGTTCAAAGACTTGAAGAAGAATTTTGTATTCTGACCCCAAGATTTAGCCACTGAATACGAGATTTCTGCTTATAGAAGCTCTCCTCTGAAATTTTCAGCTCCCTGTACATACAAGACTGCTCTCTTTCCTTGAGCTGAAGCCCAACATCAGTCGGATTTCTGTCCAGCTAAAACTGAATCCCTTCTAACACCTGTTTAGCCTCCAAAACCCTCTTCGGCAACTCCCCAAAAACCTCCCTGTTTAACTTCTTGAGTTTACCCTTGATAAGCCGAAGTTTACAACAGATTTTGTACATATCAACCCCCTTAACATCAGATTGCCAAGCCTCACTGACCAGCTTGATAAAATCTGGATGCCTAGCCCAGAATCTAAAGTATTTGAAAGGCTTACTTGACTTGGAAACTTCCACATTGAGATAAATTTCAATTCGAGAGTGGTCGGAGATACCCGGTGGGCAAAAAACAGCATAGGAGTTACCCAAATCCTTCAACCAAACATCGTTAACAAGCGCCCTGTCAATCTTAGATTTAATAAAGTTCCCCCCCACTTGATTATTCGACCATGAATAGAAAAGGCCGTAATAACGCAAATCTTCCAGATTAGACTCAAAAATACAATTATTAAACTGGTCAATATAACTATGGCACTTATTGCAACCTCCAAATTTCTCAACAGGAGACCTGATAACATTAAAATCCCCTAACACTAACCAGGGGGACTCTTTGCAACTCGGAGCGACCGATGATAAAAAACTCCATAAAAGTTTCCTTTCAATAGGGGAATTAGACCCATAAACAAAAGAAGCTTTCAAAGATATATTCTCTTGAATCAAAAAGAGGTTGGTATGAATCCATTGATTCCCAGTAGCTAAGGTGATAAGCTTTACAAAATTTGGATTCCAACATATCCAAATACGACCCAAAACAGCTTGATCGTAATTGTGAACAAAATCCCAACCCGGCATAATCTTCTAAAAAATAGGCTTAGAATTTTCAAGAGAAATCCTAGTTTCATTCAAAGCAAAAATATAGGGTCTAGAGGAACTAATTAGGCTTTTCAGTTCATGCTGTTTAATGGGGCTATTTAAACCCCGGATATTCCAAGAACAGAAATTAAGCATAAAAAGATTTAGAGTTCGACCTTTTCTTCTTCCGTTTGCTGCTACTAGCCTTCTTATTAGGAGGGCTCTTCAGAATGCTCTTCCCTGGAGAAGTCCTAACTACTGGACTATCAAACTCATCCGCTACAGTCCCTGTGGCTGCATCGAAAACTTCTTGAAGCTCATCCTCCGAGTCTGGCTGATTAACCACAATGTCAGCTTTCATAGGTTCCTTATACACAGGGCTGCTTCCTTGCGCAAAGGTTTCAATATCTGTCTCCCGAATAGGAGATTCAAATCTGGGCTCACTAACCTCTTTGACTAGAGGAGTAGCCTTTGAATGAGCTCCATGATCACTTAAACTTTCTGGATCAGAAAAGGGGTCATGATCCGACGCACTAGCCCCTTCTTCATTAACCCCCACCAGAGCCGCAAATTGACCAGGATCTTCCAGAGCTGCCGCAGAGGGTTGTCCAGGGTCCTTATGAGGAGAACCACCAGGGGTGTCTATGCCTTTCCCCACCTGAGTCCAGCCTCCCTCTGAAATAGGAGCTTTCTCTCCATGATCTTTGTTCATCTTACACTTATCCGTGGCATGGCCAAAAGCATTGCAAAGAGAGCAAATAGCTGGAATATTCTGGTATTCCACTTTGACTTGAGTGGCTACTCCGCTACTAATGACAGATAAGGCAGGCAGAAGAGGTTTCGCAGCACTGATTTCCACACAAACCCTAGCATAAGAGAGGCGCTGCCTTGATGCCGTGGCTTTGTCCATATAGAGAGGGGTACCCAGAGAGCTGGCAATGCGGCTTAAGCACTTGACGTTCCAGTATTCGAGAGGGAGGTTACCTAGTTTGATCCAAATAGGGATCCTGTCAACAGCGTCCT
>JAULLG010376026.1:0-11628 GCA_035668355.1 Sarracenia leucophylla
ACTCGATTTCTACTTTGAAGCCCAAAACCACTGTTTTGTTCGAAAACCATTAGAATAACAACATTCCCGAATACCATCCTATTTTCAGAAAAGTCTTAAAATGGAACACAAGGTCCCGATCCATACGATTTGCTTAGAAGCAATGTCAAATTTGGAAAAAAAAATACTAAAAAGTTACTTGTCTCCAAAAAGTGCCATTTTACCCAAAACGACCCCACACCGTTTACACACATTTTAAGCCATGCCCAACCGTTTTACAAACCAAAAAGATAGGCATATTGAAAATATCATCTAGAAGTAAGAAAACTAACTTCTTTTCAGAAAATCCAAGATTTAAGCCCGATAAACCCTGATTTCTACGAAATCTTGTATTATACACAATTTATGCTACACACGTACAAATCCAAATTCAAAAAGGTGCATTTATTCTATTTAGGATAAGGAAGCATGAAAAGCAACAAAAACCAAAAGCCTCTTGTTTTGGTTCCCGAAAAACAGATAAATATCGGAGTAAGTCAAAAATACTTACTTTTCCCGAAAGTAAAGCAAAATACTTAAACAATACTTCAAAGTAGGCATATATCCTACCACGTATCTATAGTGGAAGTAAGAAACCAAATTGAACCCATAGTTGTTCTCAACAAGGTCGAAAATAGCATCCAACTGCTAAAATTCAATTTTCCAACTTGTATATTAATTAACGGGAAATAAATCTGTTAGTCCAAAAATTATGAAATTTCAACCATAGGTTATATTCTATGCAAATTGCACTCAATTGGAAACAATCTGATAGGAAAAAATCCAATTTTATAAATCCAATTTACAAAATTGTTCCCAATTCGAAAAAAGCCTCAAATCGTGCCCAAACATTCAATTCAAAACCCTAGGTTATCTAATATCGAAATTGATCACACAATCAACATTTTAGCATGCCTATATAGTTATCCCAATGTCTAATTTCATGTTTCAATCATCAATTGATCGAGTAATATCTCAAAACCCAAAAATGGTTCCCATCGGGTTCGGCGAACCCTAAACCATCAATCGATCACAAAATTTTGACGAAAATCCAAACCAAATCAGTAGATATGTTCTAGGGATCTTGGATCTTACCTCCATCAAAAAAAAAAAATCGGTAGAAATTGTGCCAAATTGAAGCCCTAATCGCTTGCCAAAACCCGCGACTATTGCACGCAGTTCTCCCCTGTTTTCGTTCCTCTCTGCCACCAATCTCCCTTATTTCTCACCTCTAATATGGTCGACGTTCACATCGAAGGTGGCACTGGTGGTCAGCGTTTGTTGCCTCCCTTTCCTCCTTCTTCTTCTTCCTTCTTCTTCCCCTCCCTTGTTTTGGCTTCTCACCGAAGCTACTGGTTTGCACGACTGTGCGTTTGGCAAACTTGTCTTTTTTTATTTATTTTATAAGATATTTTTGCAAAATATCTTTTTATATATACATATATACACACACACATATATATAAACATACATCTCAATTAGCCTAATTAATTAATAAAATTTAATTTATTAATTAAAAAACTAAATCGACAAAGTCTCGTAAGATGTTTCAATTTAATTTAATTTTTAAAGCCTTTTACTGCCAAATGATTAAATAAATAATCATTTATTTTTTGCCAAAGTACAAAAATTTTACTCTCACCATTTAAAATCAATATTTTATTTTTGACTTTAAATATTTAAAAACAAGAAAAATCCGGGTTGTTACACGATGAATTAATCGAATAGCTAAACGGCCCCCAAAGTACCCACCTAACACACCATCCTCACCACAAATAATAGATGAAATATTAAAAAATACTAGACAAGAAATATGAAGCTCGAAGGCCTGGAAGCATGAAACTTTAACATAGGAGGTACATACTTTAAAAACATAGAATTATAATTTTCTCCAAAAATAAACTAAGTGTTAAGTATGCTATTCATGAATGTACAGGTCTCAAAACATGAATATAAAGCATGTACAATCCCTCCTGGGTTTCCAAGTGCATCCGCAACTCAGTCCGTAATACCTTTACCTAGATCACCTGTGTGTTGTCAAAGACATGCTTTATGAGGATGACATACGATGTGCAAATGCATTTAGTTTGATAGAAAGTAAGGCATTTTGTACTGAAAACAAGTAGCTATCGCATTATCATAAGTAAAAAAAACTGTGTAATTCACTTGTTAAACGGGAATATGAACAAGTAAGAGGAAACATGTAGCATGTATAACCCTCTAGTTAACACCTCACAATAACACTCAAAAGTCACCTACACCAACATCTCCACCTTCACACCAATGCACACACCCAACCATCAAAGATGGCTCAAAGCATAAAAAGAGAGTCGAAAAAGAGTCAACAGTAATCAATAAGAATTGCATACTTTTATGGCTAAGCCAAAGGGAATGGCACCCGTAACAACCGTGCCAACTTTTGTAGTTGATCAATGGGTAGGGCACTCATCCGGCCAAAGTAGAAGATCATAACATATGATGGCAGAGGAATCACCCTCCAACACCAACTCCCCTAACCACCACTACTATAATAAGAACTGAAAGTAAAGTGACTACAACCAACAATAATACAATGATGTAATAACAACCAAAAGTACAACATGAATTAAAATGCTACAATAACTATCAACAGTACAAGGAACCAAGTGATATTACAGTAACAACTACCGATGGTGCAAATAAACCATCGATATATAATAATAGCAACCAAAGCTATAAAAATAATAAAAGTCCAGTCCGAAACTAGCCTATTTCTCAAGTGAGAAGCAATGGTTGAAACTCTTAACAAAGGCATGAATTAGGAGATTTTGGTTCAAAGCATAAGTTTTGAAAAATGTCTCGAACCGAAGATGAATCATTATTTTTTTTAAAAATTCCTAGTTAAGGTAAATGTTATGTTTTGTTGAAAGTCCATTTTGATATGAAAAGTTATTGTTAGCCCAAGGGTTATTCAATCAAGTTTCTCTCTATTTTGACTTATAACAAATAATTGAATTTGTTTGGTACTAATGTTGTATCTATGTTCATATAAGTTTTTTAGTAAATAAGGGTACTAAAATAAATCAAAATTCATATTTTATACGTTCAAGTTTTCTCTAAGGAAATATTATGTTGAAGTCCCCTTCTAAATTTTTCTCCATGTTTGATGTTTTGAAAATCAATTTTGCAAGAAAAAATTTCGTCCGTTTTGCTAAAACTGTCGTCAGTTATGGCTTTGCAAAAGATAAACAATTTTCGTCAGTTTGGGATACACTTCATCGGTTTTTCCAAGAAAAGAAATTTCGTCAGTTCCTCAGGAACTGACGCCAGTTTATTCCAGAGAGTTTTACCTCCCCTCAAAGCTAGGAAACTTCGTCAGTTTTCCAAGATATGTAGTCAGTTTTTGTGAAGGAACAAGTTTCATCTTTTTGGACACAAGAACTGACGATATTTTTTGAGAAAAGTTTGTCAGTTTAGTCCAAAAACTTTTGTTCCTATTTGAAGTCAACAAAACTAACTTCATTTTGATGAAAAGTTTGTTAGTTTTGTCATGAAGCAAAGAACATTGTTCGTTAGTTTTGAAGGTAAACTTCGTCAGTTTATTCTAGTCAATTTTGGCTCTTTTTGGAACAACAAAACTGACGTCAGTTCCGAAGAAAAGTTCGTTAGTTTTCCTGCCCCTGCCTTGAAGAAATTTCTTTAGTTCTTAAGAAATTTCTTCTGTTTCCCTTAAGCATCAAAAGTTTGTCAGTTCCACTGAAACTAACGTCAGTTTCCGTCGGGATTTCAAAATCCCTAAAGTACAACGGTAACATTTCAAAGCATTAAATGCGCACCAACGGATAGAATTCCTCAAGGACTATATAAGCAATGAATTTTTAAGATACAACCACCAGAGAACATTCTATTTACTATTGCATTCATTGTGCCCTAGCTATCAGACGAGCTAAAGGAAAATTTCTGTCTTCAACTGAGTCTTCCCTTGTCTGTATTAATCATCTCTGGTTTTCTCACCTACTATCTCATAAACATTTATTGTATATTCAATTCTTAAGAGTGAGTGACTATAAGTGAGCCTCATTTATTGTACATCTACTCACTAAGGAGTTAAATCTCTACACCAACCAAATCGCTCATTGTAATAGGCTCCGCTTTGTCTTGAAAATGATTTGGGTTACGTTTCACCCATTGAAGGATCCCAGTACGTGGCTTCGATTTTCCCACTCAAAAATCGATACTAGTGGATTTTGAACTCCTAAGCTGCTTGGAGAGAGGACGTAGGTCAAGAGGTCCGAACCTCTATAAATCTCTGTATTGTATTCTCTATCCCTTATCTCTTTACATTTTATCATTCTTGTGTATTTGATATTAATCAAAGAAAAGAATTTTTAAAATAGTTAAAATCTGCTAATCAACCCATTTACACCCCCCTCCCCTTTGGGTTGATATTCGGGACAACAGTTATGATTCAACGTCAAGTCCGATAATGTTGTCACTCACCCGAAAATCATTTAAGTTCCTAAAAAGTCTAAGCTTTGAACCATAAGGTCTTTTCCTTACCAATTTCACGAAAAGCTAACTAGTTTTAGGGAAAAACCACACAGAAGCCCTTTTTTTCCCCAAAACCATATTTTTTTCCTAAATCAAACACAAAATAGTTTGTACATCATTGTTGCTACGACCGTCCACTTTGAAAACCAAAAGAAGAAAACACCAGCAAGCAACAATCTCGATACATATAGTGGAAAAATAAATACTTTTTGAAAATCAGCATATTTAGCCCGTTAAAAGCTGATACCTACTAATCTCGCATTATACACGTTTTGAGCAATAAGCATTCAAATCAAAAACTAAAAAGATACACTTATTCTAGTTATGATAAGCATCAATAAAAAGTTCCTGAAAAGCACTATTCCTCAAGTCCCGCAATTAATGAAATAAGTTATAAAAAAATTGATTTCAACCATAACTAGCATAGATAATTGAATTTAACCTTGCATATAACAAGCAAAGTTCATGAGTAGGTTGATTCCAACCACTTAAGACGATCCAACAAGAAAAATACCAAAACGAAGCCTAGCTGAAATGGTGAAAACAAAAATTGGTCCGGTGAGCTCGAAGCCCTCGTCCTCGTGATCAAGCGTACAGTCTTCGAACGAAACCAAACCCATCAAAACAGAGAAAAGCCAAACCCTAGGTCCTTCTACCACTTCTAGAGAGAAGGAGGAGTGAAAAAGATATGTTTAGTATGCCAAAAATCCAAACAACCCGTAGGTTTTATAAAGTTGATATAAAGGGGTTCGCTCAAGCGGTCCCCAACCGCTCGAGCGGTGTGCTACTATAGCTGGGGTTTGAAAAATGATGAAAAAGAATTATATTTTGTTCTGAATGCCTCGAAACTTTCCATGATAACATATAAAAATATAATTCTTAACCCATAACAAGGGTAAGCTGTGAACTCACGAGGGTTGACTCCAAGTTTAAAATATTGTTAATGAATAAGTACTTTAAGTTCGGAAGCCAAATCTTCAAACCAAACGAGAAACCATGTAAACTAGGGTTGCATCTTCATAGTAACTCTTTTGTTGATTATGATACAATTTCGTAGCTTATGTATATTGGGGAAGTTGTACATTTGTAATTCCATTCTTTTGATGCATTTGGTTTATATAGTGATCTTGGTGATCAATTTGTATGGCCATAAGGCCCCACACATGATTTGTATACATTATGAGAAATGAGGGTATACATTGTTGGATACTTATTTCATTTGGATTGTTCATTTATTCAAGTGTTATTCTGATGTTTATTTATTGTGTTTCGATTATAATTTGGCTATGTTAGATTATTTGTTTAAATGGGACTATTTATGGTTTCATTTCTTACTTGTTTTTACTTTCTGAAGGTCCCATTATTCCGTGGGTTGGTTATGGATAGATTGGTTGGGATTGTTTTGCTTAAGAAGTTGAAAAATAAAAAATAGAGTGCTTGATTAATATTTGATCATCATCGATAGGTCTTCAATCGGTTAAAGCACCCCTTTAGTACCTTGTACAAGCAGAGAGACTGATCGATTGGTGATGGTATTTTCTAAAGTTTTTTCCTTTTCCCCTTATAATTAGAGTTCCTTCCTATAATGCTTTCCCCCCATTCAGGATGTTCATTGAATTATGAGAGTTTAAGAAGAGGTTTTCTTGCTGGATCTCACCCTTATAGAGATCTATCCATCATTTTATTAAACCTTGATTAGATGTTTCGGGTTATTAGACCACTCTTCTTTGTATTCTTGGGTTTTATGCATTCCGTTTTCTGGGGTATGACATATTTGCATCAGAGCTCTTGGTCCGAATACCATGGAGCTGTGGAGATGGGTGTGTTCTCACGAGAGTGCTGAATTATTTATTTGATATGCATCTTAGGATGTTTTGGAAGTCATATAGAAGAATTATATAAAGATGTGCTATATGCTAATATTGTTACATCTAGTGGCGTACATAGAAATTTGATTGAATAAATGCCTGATCAACGCTATTTCTGGAGTAAATGTCTAGGGAAGTTCATCAAGAAATCAATGTTTCTTTGAAAGGCACATTGGTGAGTTGGTTGATGTAGTTGATGCATACATGATAAATATTAGTTATTCTCCTACATGACAAGGTTTGTCTAGTGACCATGATGATTATGCAAAATTACATTGGCATGAGTAAGTTGCTCCTTATGTGCTTACGTGATCATAGTTATATTTATCTGTTGATGAATTATGGATATTATTTTTGTCATTTGATGAAAATGTTTCCCGTGGGAGGATTCTATGATGCTTGCATGATCTGGTTTCGATGTAGCATCCAAATTATAGATATTGAGTTTAAAAAACATATATAAGGCCTAATGAAATCGAAAACCAATGTAAGATTTCAAAACCATGCCTTCTTTTTAAAGTAAAAGAAAAGAATTTGTGAGACCACTTTTCTTGGAACTAAATTATGCCAAAACCACGTTTTAATGTCCGGAAGGAATTCCCAAACTAATCCTTAAAACTAAAGTTTTCAAACAAAATTTTCAAAATTGGCCTCTTACACAGAGCCTGCTCGAACAGTAAGGGAACCACTCGAGCAGGCACCTGCCCGAGCATCATCCTTTGAAAACTTGAAACATCTTCTATGTGTTGAGGAAATTTGACTCCAAAGATGTATTTTGGTCTTAAAACTTCCAACATAAAAACATGATACAAAAACTTGTAAAATGGTATGAACGACACCTCAAATCATTAAAATCCAAAAAACAACATTAAGAAATGAAATTAAGGGTTTACATGGAATATACCCAAAAGGACCCAAATACTCCGAATGTCCTCCCAAGCAAGAATACCATGAGTTTCGGCTTTATGGCTTTATGATCCAACTTCCAAAGAGAAACAACATAACAAAGTCAATATTGCATTCATCTACTTCTAAGTACAAATGAATCGAAGTAAAAACAACAAAACAATCTCGTAAATAATCCAGAGATTCAGGAACCTCGGCCAATCCATCATTCTATTACTTGTTTTCCATTATCACCTAAAGGTTGTTATAAAAAATGTGAGACATGGCACATAGGATATATGATATTAAATGAATGAATGTATGACATGCAAGGATTGTTATGAAACATGCACAACAAGTTTATAAAAGATAAACCAATTTTCCCTTAAAGAAACCCAATACGTGCTTAATCGGTTTTGAAACGCAAAGAGTGTTTTACCAAAGCCATAACCCCCAACGAATCATCCACACACACACGCCAGCACCACTATCTCCACAAGGATTTTTCAAATCAGAACCATAATCAAGAATCCATTACTCTTCATCAAAACATGATAAAACTATAATATACCAATGCCATACAAATCCATAAGATCGCACACAAAAAACAAACCAACTGAACTTACTAATAGGCTAATGCATATTATGCCACCCATGATCCGTAATGACTTGCTCACATTTATGGTGACTAACCGAAGGGTGGGTCACCCTATCACGTGCAGGTTACCAGTCTTACACTGAAGTGTTTATAAACCCAAATTTTGGTTCCTAGATCCAAAATTGGTTCTTATCTTTTATCGAGTCATGATCTTTTGAGTCCAACCCATTACCAATTTCTCTCGACAAGCAAAAAGCTCGAATGCTCAAAAGGATTCTTCACTTCTACACACACACACACACACAGCAAGACCCACATCTTGTACACACACAATAACCACGCGTTAACAACCTGTCAAAGTCAAAATACCTAATTTTCCATCAAACTCTCAACATAAGATATATTATGTTCTTATCAATTAACATTGAAAAATATCCAAATTTCATGTAATCATGTCCAATTTTATGATTGAAGCACAAAATCCCCAATCCCCACAAAATCATGATTTTGCCCAACTCCTAAACCCTAAAATATGTTTTTGCAATTAAACCACCCAAGTGCAAATTGATAATATAGAAGTGCTCATTGACAGTAAACAACTACTCAAAGCTCTAATCACTAAAACCAAAGCTTAGATTTGCCAAAAACTAGGTTTCCACGCATTTAAGCATAATAATGAAAGTATACAACCCATTTATGTTCATTATTCCATAATAGTAAAACAAACCCTACCTCTTTGAAGATGAAAAACCAAGAAAGGAACCCAAGAAGGCTCCGAGAACCAACCAAGCCCAAGGAACACAAACCTTATGGTTGAAGTGTAAAAAAGTCCAACCAAGCAAGAGTTCAAGGATGAATCTTCAAGAATAAGCTCCAAGGATCTTCAAATCCAAGCCAAAAGTTATTTCACCTTCAAACCATAGTTCCCTACAACTAAAAAGATTTTAGAGAGTGGATGAAATGTTTTATGTGAGGAGAAAATATCCCAAGTCCGATATAAGAGTTCTCTTTACTGCTCAACCACTCGAGCAGTCTGAGGGTCTGCTCGCGTGATCCCTCTATAGGGACACAACTCCAAAAAATAAAAATGGGGTCAAGCCCTCAATCCAAACATTCGTAAACTCTACGCAACACTCTAGAATAATAAACCCGAGGTTTCAACCATCACCTTGAGAGATGACATATTTGATCAATTGAAGGGGTCTTCTTATCTTTCCAAGATTGATTTAAGGTCGGGCTATGACCAGGTAAGGGTGAGGGAGGATGACATAGCGAAGACAGATTTCTGTATCGGTAATGGCCACTATAAGTTCGTGGTCATGCCCTTTGGGTTGACCAATGCATGTACTACATTCATGGATCTCATGAATCGTATGTTTCGATAGTATCTGGATCATTTCCTGGTCGTGTTTGTGGATGATATCCTTATCTACTCACCATTGGAGGAGGAACATGAGGAGCACCTTCGGTTATCTTTTTAGTTGTGGAGGGACCACCAGTTGTATACCAAGTATGACAAGTATGAGGTTTCGTTATCCGATGTCAGATTCTTTGGGCATGTTTTTTCAGCGGACAGGGTGTCTATGGACCCATCAAAGATTGAGCATATTATTGGTTGGGAGCGACCGAAGTCAGTGTTCGAGATTAGGTGTTTTTTGGGGCTTACAGGATATTACCGCCTATATGTTAGTGATTTCTCTTGACTAGCAGTGCCGATGACATGCCTTACTGATCGGCACTCAAAAGTGACGATTTAGACCCGTTAATTTGCGCTGAGTTTGTCCCTTTTTATTATCTAATATATGTTTTTTATAGTGTTTTGTATGTAAGACTGGAATTGGAGGAGTGACGCAAAACATCCATAAAATAGCCATTTTAGTAACAAAATCAACACAACCAAACAAAGACCAAAAGAACCTACAATTCCCGTCCGGACGCTTTTCATCCATCGTCCTCCAGCTTCCACCATCCGGACGCTATCCTTAGCCGTCGGGATGCTACCCTTCATTCTTCGTCCAGATGCCATTCTTTTTTCGTCTGGACACTAAAAAAAATTAGTTTTCTGTTTGTTTACTGTTCTTTTTTATTTTAGTACTGTTATTTGCATGCTTGGTCACCGCTCTTTGCCTTACGACTTAGCTCCCTACGATCCTGAAATAGAAAGAACCTTAAGAATAAACTCCCATTCGAAACCTTTCCCCCGAACTCCCACACTACTTCACACACCCATCATGGCCGATAGAATCGACCCTCCGATCATCCTGCAAGCCAATCAACGTAATGATCAGGCTAACTAGGCCGATGAACAGCTCAAAGCATTAATGGACTACTACATCCCAACTGCTTACAAGTCTACAACCTACCTAGCACCACCCAATGTCGGGAATGGTAACTACGAGATTAGACCCAATATTCTGCAGTTACTACCCCTCTTCCATGACTTAGCAATGAGGATCCCTACAAGCACGCAGACGAATTCCTAAAGATTTTCTCCACCACGAGACTCAATAAATTAATCGAGGAAGCCATGCACATGAAGTTATTCTCATTCTACTTTCATGACAAAGCCAAGAATTGGTTTAAGTCCATAGAGCCAAACTCAATAACCACATGGGCTAAACTTCAACAAGAATTCCTTCAGAAATTCTTCCCTATCGGCAAGACGAACCACATTCGTCGAGCTATCGCGAGCTTTACTCGACAAGAGGGAGAATCTATTCACGAGACATGGGAGTGTCTCAAGGAACTAATAAGGAGTTGTCCTCACCATCAAGTTCCGAAGTGGCAACTAGTGAAGAATTTCTACGAAGGTCTATTGCTCCAACATTGTCAATACGTCGACATCTCATGTGGCGACGCATTCATGATGAACAACGAGACCGAGGCACGGACTCACTTGTTGAGAGAAAGCTCACAACACCAAGCCTCATTCTCCTATATAGACAGGACGTTAGGACCAAAGACTCAAGGACTTTCGAGGTGAACCAAGGCATAGATATTATGGCCCAAGTAAAGTCCATCTCTGAAAAAGATAAACATGTTGTTGATCACTGGTCTGCCTATAGCCGAAACTACACCCTCAAACATTCAAGAGGCCTGCACCCTATATGCTAGCCCAGGACACTTCATCACCGCATGCCCTGCAGCTGAGAAATTCCCCAACTTTGTCCAAGAGAAAATTAATGCTGCTCAAGGATTTCCCCAACCAGGTAACAACCCTTTTTCTAACACTTATAACCCTGGTTGGCGGAACCATCCGAATTTTAGTTGGAGGAATCAACAACCTGGCCAACCTCAGTCTCAGGCACCATGACCTGCATTTCAAACATTCAACCAGCAGGCCTACCGACCCCCTCAACAAGCATCAGTCCCAACCCTCGAGCACCTAGCTTCGAGGAAACTGTGTTAAAAGCCCTAAAAGATTTAGACGCAAAGTCTCAATTGTTGAGTTCCCACTCGCAATCCACCGCTAAGCTAGAAACACAGGTTGGATAGATACCTACAGCGCTAAACCACTGAGAGGATGGTAAATTACCAAGCCAGCATGTAGCAAACCCCAAGGCACAATACTGTTGGGTTTTCGGCCCCGGTCGCGTGTGGAAGCCTGGGTTTTCAAAAATAGGATCGTTTATTTACAACCACATACATGTTCTTCGAAAAATCATAAAAAGGGTGGCGACATACAAGGTTAGAAATCGTATACCTTTGGAGATTGTCGAAAATCTCAAA
>JAULLG010377119.1:0-11624 GCA_035668355.1 Sarracenia leucophylla
GTATATTCAATCTTAGACATTGGCACGAACTATCCGGAGTATAATCCATCTCATCAATAGCATAAAATATCTGTTGTCTACAATTAAAATCCTGAATATTATATAAGGTATACCCCATCCAATATTATAACACGGCTTGTCTGGAGTACGACTCGTCTTATCCAAGGCATAGAATACTTCATTTTTAATCTTCGAATAACAATTAAAGCACAGTTATGCAACCTACATTTAATACAATCACGGAAAGATTAAATAGAATATTAATTAAATTAGATGAATAAGAATTTTTCAACGATCAAATTTGTCATGGAATATAATTGTTGCATAATGAATCCATTTGAAAAGGCTAAAATAAAATAATGAAATTGATCTACTGCTAATTTACCAAACTCAGGCTTCATTAGAACCCAAGGCTGAAAAGAGACCTTAGCGACATATGGTTGGTGAAGAAACCATCTTTGAGTTGTTGTCGGCTTTCATCAGCAGCGCCTCGTCGAGGATCGGACCTTCCAATACTGGCTCGAAGGGGTTAGAAGTGGAATTTTGGAAGAAGAAAGGACTTGAGTGGAAAGAACAAGGATGTCAGAAATGAGGGGGTTCGGGGTCTATTTATAGGTTTCCAAAAGTTGGAGTCCTTCTCGGATTAGGAGCTGATGTCGTGAATAGTTCGGACGGTAATGGTGATGGGAGTCCGGATTGGAATGTATAGTCCGAACGATTTCGACGATGGGAGTCTTGACTAGTGATGGCCTTGTGTCATGACAATATTGGCGATGAGAGTCCAGACGGTGATGTAGAGTCCAGACGGTTGATGCTGGTTTTGGACTTTTTCTTCACTTTTTGTCTTGTGTTGTCTATTTGCTTATTTTATTGCTGTTTTAGTGTAGTTTTGTATTTCGTCTCCAAAATCTGTTTAAACACAAAAACACTACTAAAATACAATATTAAATGACATCTCGGGTCTAACCTAGTGTAAATAACGGGATTAAATCATCACTTTTGAGTGTCGATAACACGCCCAACATACACTTTGCTAGACCTCATGTAAAGATAAGGATAAACAATAACACGATACTAACATAAATACTAACAGGAACATGAACAATTACTAATATACTAATCCCAATAGGTTGTATTTAGAAAATTTTAAAGATAAAATTGTAAATGTTCATACCCCTGACTTTTAAACAGAACCATCTTTAAACTGTAAAATTTTCGTGATAATTTTCTCGACCTTGCACTAGATATGTTTGTGTGAACCCAATTAGCTATCAATATGCATACTTCTGAATCAATCAAGCTTAAATAGCTAAAGCAACAAGATCTCGACTGTAAATCTCACCAGTTGGAAACTGCCTGTAATATATCTCTCATGGTATGTGATAGAGGTGATAAATAGTAATGAAAATTTTTACACATACCTCAGACACTGAAGAACGCAGCTTCAAGAATTGGCTCAGAATCTTCTGATTGGAATACTGATTATTGGGAACAAATTTATTTAGCTTCTTCAAATCAAATTATCTTTTGGGATTAATTAGAACTTTATTTTTGGTTGTAATGATAGGTAGGTAGCTTTTTATAGGCTTGGGTCAAGTGTATACCACTATCCGAATAAAAAGGTAACCAAAAAGATATAAAGTGCTGAGCATATCGAACCATTGATCACAAAACATGGGATCATTATTTTATCATCATTGCTTGAATATCATTGAAGCTTGTACATTTTGGCAATGTGGTGTCATTATTTTCACCATTGTTACTCGACGCATATTAGAGCTGTTCATTGCTTTATTTTAATTAATTGCACAGCCGCACAAATATTTTGGCTTGAATTACTACAGCATTTTTAATCAACGTCTTTGACTTTTCCACTTTTATTAATTGTTGGCCCGATATCTTTTTCAGTTACCGAAAGTTCAAATGAGAACTTTTTGAAGTTTATTTGGATGTACGAAAAAAATCAGGTTGCTTTTTTGTATATAAGGCTCAAAATGGTGGTCTAGGGTAATGTTTGTAGCAAATGAACAAACAAGCTTAAAAATACAAAAGGTGGCCTAATATCCTTTCCCAAAATTTAATACATTTCTTTAGAAGCTTAATTGTAATGCATATTTCCAATTTTTCAGTCAAAATGAAGATAACATGATTCTCAACGAATATGGTTAAAGAAAAAAATATCATTTACGAGTAAATATAATTATAAAAGTTAAGTCTCTAAAGCTCAATTTAAGGGTTAAGTCTCCAGCATTTTTGTATTTTTAACCATTCTTCCCATCAATCTTCATTAGTATGCAAATGTTTAATTAATTGAGTGTGCAAAATGATACCTGGGGGTCTTATTTTGATCATTATTAATCAAAATTTCATAATTTAAAAATAAATTCATATTTTTCTCAAAAGGGATATTTAATTTACAGTTTTATTTTTAACTTTTTCAAACTTACATGTAATTGCCAACAATTTTAAAATTTTTCTACAGAAAAAAATATTAAGTGGTCTAATTCTACCACAACTTAAAAATTCCAATGTCCTCATTAGACAAAAGATAATTAATAAGTTAAAGGAGTGAGAATAGTTACCTGTATTTCAACAGTATGAAGGTGGGGAATATTATCTGATTTTTGAAATTAAATTCTATGCCAATTTTGCATTAGTATGAACAAACATATATAATGGCATAAAATTAAAGTATGATAGACAATGTAATGATAATACTGCTAGAATTTTATTAATATTCAAATAACTATAGATACATCTGAGAAACTGGCCTAAGGCCTGTGGGACTACAACTGGACAAAAATATTTACTAAATAGGAAAGAACAAAACAAAAATAAAAAGAAATACATAAATTAGAAGGATTCTCCGATTGTGCTATTGGGATGTCATTGAGTTGGATAATGACGGTGTCACCAATGTTGTTCCAGAAGAAAGATTGGCATTTGTGAATCACATTCTAGCAGAAAGGTTGCCACGACACTGAGGTGCAGGAACTCCTCCTCCATTGGAAATTGGGTCATGCTGTGGAGTTTTGACGGTAGCCAATATCCTAGAGACTTTGGTGGTCGTGCCTCGGGAAGATGCTCCTTGAGTGCCAATGCGTGCTCTCTTCGGTACTCAGACAGCCATTGAGTGAATGTTTGAGGGCTAGAGTGAGGTTGGGGTGAGTGTTAGAGAGAGAGAGGGAGAGAGAGGAGAGATTGAGAGAGAGTTTGCAAGGTGAGAAGTGGCCTCGCATCTATATAGATTTCAGGCATTGCGTCCAAACTCTATGATTTTTCTTGAGGGGTAAGATTCTGAACTACAGTTCGGACTGTGGTGTACAGTCGCGATGCTTATAGGATGGGCCATTACCTTCCCGATGGGGGTTAGGATGGTGAAGGGATAGTCCGGACGGTTCTATTGAGTCCAGAAGATTTTGGGAGGATTATTGCTCGTGCCTTTTCGAGACGCTGACACCATAATAACGCCTCGTAAATGTAACAGTGTTTTGAATTTCATCTGGATGGTGTGGCATAGTCCGGATGGTAGTACCAGGTGACGGTTATGTACTGGCGTCCTTCGGTATTCTGTCCAGACCGTTTCATAGGAGAGTCTGGACGGTGATGTTTGGCCAGATTGTACGTGTGATTCGATTTGTGACCATTGGGATTCTATACTGTCCGGATTCTAGGTTTTACCATTCGGATGGTTTTTTTAATGTGTAAAATCACTAAACTAAGATTAGTAGTTTCATTGAATTAGACCCACAACATAAGTAGCTTCTACGACTCGGTAGGCCCAAAGCTACTGCCAGAACAAACGGTCTGAGTGTGGACATCAGACATCTCCACATTGATGATCATGTAACTTAAACATGATAGAAGCAGGGTCTTCTATACTCAGAGTCCCATGTGTTAGATTACTGGTAGTACATCTTTAATCTGATCTACGGATTGATTAGGCCGATAGTTCGGGACATTACAGCTAGATGTGTCAGCCAAGGCATGGAGAGGAGTCTCAACCCATCCAGTGGGCTTACTCATCCCTCTCTTGACCACATGCTCAACACTCAAAAGTGATGATTCAGACTCGTTAATTTACAGAAAGTTAGTCTAGATATGTTATCTAATATGTATTTTGGTAGCATTTTTGTGTTTATGATAGGAATTGGAGGAGTGACATAAAAAAGCAACAAAACAACCATTTTAGCAAACAAATATGATGTAACCAAACAAAGACCAACAAAACCGCACAAACCGTCCAAACGCTCGAAGACAACCGTTCGGATGATCATGCCAAATGTCCAGAAGTCAGTCCACGACAATCCAGATGCTTATGACGCCAACCGTCCCGACGCTAATACTGATCGTCCAGACGCTACATCGCTGACTGTCGCGACGCTCACTGCCTTGGAGTCCACGTAAATTCCGTCCGGTTGCTGGTGCAAAACGTCCGGAATCGACTAGCCTAGTTGTTAAATCTAATGCTGCGGAAAGACTATAGATAGGACCTTAGGTTTCATTCTAAATCATTCAATCCGTGAATCATCTCTTAGTTCTCTCATTCATATATTCTCTGGCCCTGGCCAAGTCACCTCTTGAAGGTCCGAGGCTCACCTTGGAGCTATCGAGGACGATCGACATCAACTTGACAATGGACTTCTGCCCGACTATGACTGGCTAAGTTCCCACCTCCCCCTCGGGTGACGATGAAACTTGAACATTGTAATGTAGGAGTAGATTAGTTCTTTATTTTATTTATTCTTTGTAATCGGATTGTTATGCAACAATTATTTTAATTTCTTTGTTGGATATTTTCTAATTAATTTAATTCCCGTTTAAGCTTTCTGTGATTGCATTAAATGAGTGTTGTATAACCGTGTCTATTATTCGAATATGCAAATTTGAGATAGATTATTCAATGGATAAGACGGGCCGTACTCCGGACAGGCCGTGCTAGAATCTTGGATAGTCTACGCCATATTTGTGATTCGGAATTTTGAGAGTAGAACTTGAGATATTCTAGACTCCGGATAAAATATGCCTTATTGAAATTAGAATATATTTTTCTTGAATATTCATATCGTGCTTATCACAATAGGATGTAATCTGATTCAAAGTTAAATAAAATAGGAACTATATCGAAACTAGATTGCTAAGTAATGGTAAATTCTAAACCTGAGGTGAAACTTTTCTCATTAATTAATTAAATTCCTTTTTAGAGTGCTTATTTATTTTTCCTTACTAAAAACCATTTTTCTAAAGTCCATGTTTTTTACTCATTTTATGTCTAGATTAAATAATTAAAACAAAATATTATTTCTTGATAGAAAAATAACACTTTTTCTCATGGGAACGACCATGGACATACTGATATCTACCCAGTTACTAGTAGATCCTGGTATAATTTATAAAATAAACTAGTGACACGTGATTAACGACTAAGCGATGTTAACACCAGTTATTTCTGTCGTTGTCGGGGATTAGACGCCTATTTTTGTTTTGAAACATCTTTGTTTAAATTATTTGATTTGTTTTTAGCCCGAGTTTTTTGAAATTTCTAATTTTCTACCGAAAACAGAAAATTTTAAATTCTGGAACCCGTGTTGTCCGAACGCTATCCTTAGTCGTCTAGACGTTAATCGATATAAACCGTCCAGAGGCTCCTTTTACGTCTAGACGTTAAAAAAATGTTGTTTTGCTGTTGCTTGCTTATTTCAGTACTTATATTGTATACTTGGTCGCGGCTCTTTGCATTACGACTTAACTCCTTTTGATTCTGAAATAGAAACAACCTTTCGAGCAAACCTCCACTCGAATCCTTTCCCCCGATTTCCCACAAACATCTTTGTTTAAATTATTTGATTTGTTTTTAGCCCGAGTTTTTGGAAATTTCTAATTTTCTACCGAAAACAGAAAATTTTAAATTCTGGAACTCGTGTTGTCCGGACGCTATCCTTAGTCATCCAGACATTAATCGATAGAAACCGTCTAGAGGCTCCTTTTACGTCTAGACGTTAAAAAAAATGTTGTTTTGCTGGTGCTTGCTTATTTCAGTACTTATATTATATACTTGGTCGCGGCTCTTTGCATTACGACTGAACTCCTTTTGATTCTGAAATAGAAAGAACCTTTTGGGTTTAGGGTTTAGGGTTTCGAGCAAACCTCCACTCGAATCCTTTCCCCCGATCTCTCACACCTTTTCACACACCCATCATGGCCGATGGAAATAACCCTCTGAATATTCCGCAGGCCAAACCAAGAAAATGATCAGGTTAACTTGGTTGATCAACAGCTTAAAGCGCTGATAGAATATTACATTCCAACAACTTACGAGTCTGCAACCTGCCTAGTACCACCCAACGCCGGGGTAGGTAATTATGATATTAGACCTAATCTCTTATAATTGTTACCCCTATTTCACGGTCTTAGCAATGAGGACCCCTATAAACATAGACGAATTCCTAGAGATCTGCACCACCCTGAGACTCAACAACTTGACTGAGGAATCCATACATATGAAGTTGTTCCCATTCTCCCTTCGCGACAATGGTAAGTATTAGCTTATGTCCCTTAAACCAAACATGATAACTACGTGGGCCAAACATCAGCAAGAGTTCCGCTGGATGTTCTTCCAAATCGGCAAGACAAACCAGATTCGTCGAGTTATCACTAGCTTTACCAGTAAGAAGGATAAACTTTCCACGAAAGATGGGAGCATCTCAAGGAGTTATCCTCATCATCATGTCCCAAAGTGGTATCTAGTGTAGAACTTCTAGGAAGATCTGCTGCCTCAACATCATTAATACGTCGACGCTTCGTGTGGCGGCGCATTCATGATGAATAACGAGAGAGAGGCATGGTCTCACCTTGAGAAATTGAGCAAGAATTCACAGCATCAAGCCTCCGTCTCACGCACACACAAGACCATCACAGAAGACTCGAGGTCTTTACGAGGTTAATCAAAACATATATCTTACAGCCCAAGTGAAGTCCCTCACTTAGAAGTTAGACATGCTGTTGACTACTGGTCTTTCTGTAGCCCAACCACCACCTTCAAACCTCCATGTCATCTGTGTATTATGCGCTAGCCCAGCACACTTTGTCACCGAATGCACGACAACTGAAAAGTTTCCCGACTTCAATCAAGAATTAGTTAAAGCCACCCAAGGAATTCCCCAACCAGGTAATAACCATTACATTAATACCTATAACCCTAGTTAGAGCAATCACCCAAACTTTAGTTGGCGAAACCAGCAACCTGGCCCACCACAGACTTAGGCACCAAGCCTCACATTTAACTCTTTCAATAAGCAGGCCTACCAACCCCCTCCACAGCAAGCATCGGTCCCAACTCCAAGAGACCCAGGCTTTGAGGAGACCGTGTTAAAAGCCTTAAAAGACATGGACTCCAAAATGTACCTTTTAAAAACCCACACTCAAGCCATAGCCAAGCAAGATATTTAAGTCGGACAGATTGTTGCAGCTCCTAACTACCGAGAGGACGGTAAACTGTCGAGTCAGCCAGTAGCTAACCCGAAAGGCCAGTACGTTACTGATAGCAACCCCAACAATAGTGGATTCTACCATGAGCAGGCGCATGTTGCTATGACACTAAGAAGTGGACGAGAACAAGACACCCAACCTCAACCATTTCAACCTCAAACACATCCATCAACGGGCACCCCAACGGTAGAAGAGTCGTCAGATGACTCTAAAGCTAGGCCAACAACCCAAACGACATCTACTGCTGAATCACCACCGAAAGATCCATTTAAGGAAGCGTTAATGGCCCCTTCAGTTATACAAAAGGAACTAAAGGCACCATTCCCATCATGCCTAGAACCACAAGCACCACAACACAAGAAGGGGCCACCAATGACGGACGTGCTTGAATTATTCAAACATGTCAAAATCAACCAGCCCCTTCTTACAGCTATCCGACAAGTTCCGTCTTACGTAGAGTTCTTAAAAGACCTATGCACTCAAAAGCATAAGACGAGCATCTCAAAGAAATTGCTAATAACAGAGCACGTTAGCTCAGTCTGAAGCTATGACTTGGTCCCAAAGTTGAAAGACTTTGAGATCCAAACTATCTCATGTGTGATCGGCGATCATCAGATTGACTGGGCACTCTTGGACTTAGGAGCTAGCCTGAACCTTCTCACATACTCCGTTTACTAACAACTCGATCTTGTAGAGCTGAAACCAACCACTGTCACCCTCTAGTTAGTAAATAGGTCAGTTAAAGTTCTCTGAGGTATAATCGTGGATGTACTAGCGAAGGTTGACAAATTCTTATTCCCTGTCGACTTTATAGTACTAGACACCTAACCGGTCAACCATACGAGGACACAAACGCATGTTATTCTTGGACGCCCCTTTTTGGCCACAACCAACACATGTATCAATTGTCGAATTGGGGTAATGGACGTCTCCTTTGGCAACATGAAGCTTCAGCTTAGTATTTTCCATGCCTCCCACCATCCTACACTAAAATTTGATTTCTTTGCAATCGACCACGTTGAGGAGGCAACAAAAAAAACCCTTGTCCGCATCTTTACCAACAATCCCATGGAAGCCTGTATGGATTATTTTGGGGAGGAATTCTTAGAGCTTGACCCGACCATCAATGAATCTAATGCTGAGCTCAAAATGGCAGATTACATAGTCACGCCTCCATGGGTGTCTCGATTTGAAGAACTACCCCCACTCTCATCCATACTCGTCATACCATCCCTAGAAGCCCCACTAGCACTTGAGTAGAAACCTCTCCCGAGCTCACTCAAGTACATCTTTCTTCGGCCATCCAGTACCCTGCCAGTCATTATTACCTCGAACTTAATGCTTATATAAGAAGAGCAATTGACTGTAGTGCTCAAAGCTCACAGGGGAGCCATAGGCTAGACCGTGGCTGATTTAAAAGGGATTGACTCGTCCGTTTGCATGCATCACATCCATTGTGAGAAGGATGCCAAGCCTACACGTGAAATGCAATGGTGATTGAATCCCAACATGAAGGAAGTTGTTAAGAAGGAGGTACTAAAGCTGCTAGACGTAGACATTATCTACCTAATCCTGGATAGTAAATGGGTGAGTCCCACAAAAGATGTACCAAAAAAGTCAAGGCTGACTGTCGTATTAAATGATAAAGGAGAATCCATACCTACTCGCATGACTACTTGTTAACGAGTCTACATCAACTACCCAAAGCGTAACACGATGGCAAGGAAAGATCACTTTCAACTGCCCTTCATCAATCAGATCTTGGAGCGTTTAGCTGATCAAAGCTATTATTGCTTTTTGGATGGCTACTCCGGCTATAACCAAGTACTTGTTTACCCTGAAGTCCAGGAGAAGACAACTTTCACCTGCCCTTTTAGCAGATTCGCCTATAGGCGTATGCCTTTCGGGCTGTGCAATGCACTTGCCACCTTTCAAAGGTGCATGATGTCTATCTTCTCTCACATGGTGGAAAAACTCTTGGAAGTATTCATGGATGATTTCTCCATGTTCGGTCCTTCGTTCGAAGAATGTCTCTCAAATCTGACCCTCGTGCTTAAATGCTATCAATAGAAAAACGTGGTACTCAGCTGGGAGAAGAGTCACTTCATGGTCCAATAAGGGATCGTGTTGGGGCACATAGTCTCCAAAAGAGGAATAGAAGTAGATAAAGCTAAAGTCAACCTTATCTCTAAACTACCACCACCCACAGCTACGTGATAGATCCGCTCATTCTTACGCCACATCGTATTTTATCGAAGCTACATCAATGAGTTCTCCAAAATATTGAAGCTCCTCTGTCATATTCTCGCTAAGGAAGCTACATTCGACTTTAATGAGAACTGTACGCATGCCTTTGAACAACTCCGAGATGCTTTATGCTTTGTACCCATCATGTAGTCACTAAATTGGGTTATACCATTCGAAATCATGTGTGACATCTCTGATTATGCTGTGGGAACCATACTTCGACAAAGAGAGAATAATGTTCCCCACGCCATCTACAATGCCAGTAAGACTCTAAACGATGCATAGTTGAACTATACAACTACTGAGAAGGAACTACTGGAAGTTGTTTTTGCGCTTGAAAAATTTCGATCATACCTACTAGGATCTAAGGTAGTTGTCTACACTGACCATACTACCGTTAGGCATCTGCTAGCTAAGAAAGTCATAACGCCTCGCCTAATTCGTTGGATTGTACTTCTCTAAGAATTTGATCTCGAGATCCACGATAAGAAGTGAACCAAAAATTATATAGCCGATCATCTCTCTTAATTCCCAGAGCAGTCCTCCATCGACCATGTGCCCATACGAGATGCGTTCCCCGATGAGCAACTATTCTCGGTCACTACTATCCAACCTGCCTGGTCTGTAGACATAATCAACTATTTGGTGGTGGGGCACATCCCAAATGATTGTTCAAAACAACAAAATGACCGATTTTTCTAACAAGTTAAGTACTACTTATGAGAAGAACCAGAGCTCTTCAAAAGTTATGCTAACCAAGTCATACGATGATGCGTACCTGAGGATGAGGTAGAAAGCATTCTTTGATTCTACCACTCAGTAGCATGCGGTTGACACTTTAGTGGTAAGAAAACCACGACCAAAATACTTCAAAGTGGATCCTACTGGTCGACACTCTTCAAAGATGCCCACGACTATTGAAAAAGATGCATGCGATGCCACCAGATAGGTACAATGACTGGTAAAGACATGATGCCTCCAAACCCTATCTTAATTGTCAAAATCTTCGATGTTTGGGGTATCGACTTTATAGGACCATTTACATCATCCTTTGGATGCGAGTACATCCTAGTAGTAGTAGATTATGTATCCAAATGGGTCGAAGCCGCAGCCACCAAATCGAACGACCACAAAGTAGTGGTGAAATTCCTACAAAGTAACATTTTTTCTTGATTTAGCTTCCCGAGGGCAATCATCAGCGATGGCGGTACTCACTTTTTGAACAAATATTTTTCATTCCTCCTTCGATGCTACTTAATACAAGATAAGGTAGCCACCCCCTATCATCCACAAACTAGTGGTCAGGTCGAAGTATCAAATAGAGAAATCAAGAATGTTTTGATGAAAATCGTCCTCCCTAACAGAAAAGATTGGTCCAAAAAGCTTGATGATACCCTTTGGGCATATCGTACTACATACAAAACCCCAATCGGAATGTCCCTATATTGTCTAGTCTTGGAAAATCCTACCATCCGCCAGTAGAGCTAGAACATTGAGCATACGGGGCTGTTGATCGGCACTCAGAAGTGACGATTTAGACCCGTTAATTTACACTGAGTTTGTCCCCTTTTGTTGTCTAATCTATGTGTTTGTAGTGTTTTTATGTATAAGACATGAATTGGAGGAGTGATGCAAAATAGCCACAAAATAGCCACTTTAACAACAAAAATCAATGCAACCAAACGAAGACCAACAGAACTTGAAAGTTCCGTCCGGACGCAAATTATTCACCGTCCTGACGCTACACCATCCGGACGCGACACATTCACCGTCCCGACGCCAATTCCATCCCGACACCTGATCCACAAAATAGGAAACTCCAGTTTTAGAAACTGACGTGGCCTCCAAGCAAGCCTCGTCTGGACGCCAGTTCCCAACCGTCCGGATGC
>JAULLG010378219.1:0-11612 GCA_035668355.1 Sarracenia leucophylla
TTTAACTTTTTATATTTAAAAAAAAAAGAAATTTCAGTTCAGCGGGGGCACTTGCCCCCACTCGTCCCTCTGTCTCTCCGCCCCTGCAAGCCTCCATTTGATTTGTTTTTACACAATTTATCCCATTTCATCCAGTGCATCTTCTTGTTCTCAGATGAGCCGCTCCACCAATATTTGGCAATCATAGTTGAAATATCCTGATTGAAAGACTCAGGCATTTTAAATACTGACATAATATAAGTAGGGATAGCTTGGGCTATTGCTTTGATGAGAATCTCTCTGCCTGCTTGGGAAAGGAGCTTCTCCTCCCAGCCTTGGATAACCTTCCACACTCTATCTTTGGAATTCTTGAAGACTTCCTTCTTTGATCTACCAATCACCGCTGGGACACCCAGATATTTCCCATGTTCCTTAACCACAACAAAACCAAGACTATTCTGTACATTGGACTTGCAAAGGACTGAAGTGTTCTTGTTAAAATTGATGGCAGACTTATCAACATTTACCTGCTGTCCAGAGGCGTCTTCATAGATACCCAAAATATCTTTGACATTTTGAGCTTCCTTAACAGTAGTATTGTAGAAAAGAAGGCTATCATCAGCAAAGAAAAGATGGGAGATGCATGGGCTCGTTCTCGCCACCCTTATACATGTGATAAGTCCATCAGCTTCAGCTTTCTTCAAAAGGGCTGACAAGTCTTCAGCACAAAATGAGGAAAAGGTATGGGGATAAAGGGTCTCCTTGTCTCAAACCTCTGCTAGGCTTAATCTCACAAGATGGTTCTCCATTAACTAAGATATTGTATTTTACCGTTTGAACGCAACCCATGATGATTGATATCCATCTATCCGCAAGTCCCATAGCTTTAAGCATATATTCAACAAAATCCCATTCTACTCTGTCATAGGCTTTCCGCATATCCGACTTTAAAGCCATCTTACCCTGGGTGCCTGTCCTTTTATTCTTGAGAAAATGAAATAATTCAAAAGCAATGATGATATTATCTGTAATTAAACGGCCAGGAACAAAGGCACTTTGGGTGTCGGAAATAACAAAATCAAGGAGTGTCTTCATTCTGTTAGCTAAAGTCTTCGCCACAATTTTGTAGATCACATTACAAAGCGCAATGGGCCTAAAATTAGATGCTCTTTTGGGCAAAGAGACCTTTGGGATGAGGGTGATGTATGTACCATTGATGCTTTCAGGGGACATGGAACCATCAAGAATCTTCTTTTGCTGCTGCAAGGACATCATTACCAACAATATTCCATAATTTTTGATAAAAAATGGTCGGCTTTCCATCGGGTCCCGGTGCTTTAGTGGGTCCTATTTACTTCAGGGCTGCCATAATCTCCTTGTCATCAAACGGATTGAGAAGTTTCTCATTCATCCTCTTAGAGACTCTCAAAATATTAAGATTCTCCCATGTTGTGCCCACACCTCCATTTGTAGAGATGAAAATATCTTTGAAATAATCAACAAAAGCCCTTTCTATACCTCATCTAGTGGAATGTCATCTACCTTCAGCATCTTCAATACCTTCAATTTCATTTCTTTTCTTTCGTTGCGATGCCACTGCATGGAAAAAAGCTGTATTCCGATCCCCAAGTTTCAACCATTCAGCTTTTCCTCGTTGTGCCCATAGCTCTTCCTCTCTTTGTAGAAGCTCATTTAATTCATTCTCCATATTTTCCTCCTGAAGGAAACTTGTAGCCGTTGGACATTGTGATCGAAGTCTCCCAAGATTTTCTGATAAATTCTTTATTTTCTGTTGAACATGCCCAAACTTCTCCCAGTTCCACCCAATAAGAGCCAGACTAACTGATTTAATCTTTTTGTTAATGGTATCCAACTCATTGTCTCCTTGTGATACCCGCCAATGTGCCTTTATAACTTTCTCACATTCTTCCGACCTCAACCACATTTTCTCGAATCTGTATAGCCTCATCCTTTTTCGTCTTCTACCTGCGTCATCAAGTAGCCCAACTATAATTGGTTGATGGTCAGAAACCGATGAAGAGAGTATACTGACTTTCGCCATAGGGAACATGTGAGACCATTCTGAATTAATTAATGCTCTATCCAATTTTTCACGAACAACATCTTCCCCCTATCTTCCATTGCTCCAAGTAAAAACGTTTTCCAAGGACATGAAATCTGTTAGGTCACAGTCACTTAATGTCCTCTTAAAAGCATCCATTTGCCATAGTGCTTTAGTCTCCTTGCCAAAATATTCTGAGGTGTCGAGAATTTCGTTGAAATCACCAATACATAGCCATGGGTAATTCATAGAGTCCGCTAGTCGCCTCAGAAGCGTCCACGAGTCTTTCCTCTTCATAACCACTGGATTACCGTAGAAACCGGTTAATCTCCACTTCTCTTTAGTATCGTTGTTAACCACCAGTGCATCAATGTGTCCCTTGGAGTAACTCTTAATACTGATATCAATGTCATTCCATAGTAAAACCAAACCACCAGACAAACCATTTCTTTCTACCCAAAAAGCATTTTTCATATTCAAAAATACTCTGATAAAACCCCACCGGTGTTTAGGAAATTTTATTTCTATTAAAAACACGATATTGGGAGTTTCATCTCGAAAAAAAAACTTGAAGTGTCGAATTGTCTGGGGGTTCCCAAGCCCCCGACTATTCCAACTTAAGATTTTCATTATGATTGGTAGGACTGGGAACCAGCCTCCACCTTATGGGTATTTGATACATAACTTTTCAAAAATAAATAAACTAAGAAATGAATGCGAATGTATGCTCCGTAAACAAATATAGACTAACACCCACCAAGGGTCTAGCACACACTTCGTGCTACACTATAACATTTGCCAGCATTCTAAGCATAATCGAAATAAGGTAAATTTAAAATTTTTCATATATAAACTAACAAAAAAACCTAATTTCCAATCAATGTGAAATAAAATTATAATAAAACTAATTACCCAAAAAATCATAATAAAAAAACTGAAGACTTCTATACAATTAAATAAAAGAAGAGTTAATAAAGTTTTAGTCCCAAATTTTTATAGCTTAAAAGTTTTGGTCCCGCATTAGATTTCTTATTATTTTTGAGCGTATGGTAATATGTAATGTTCGAAAATGCCCTTTACGTATTAATTTGAAAAGAGTAAGTCAAATTGCATGATTCCCCTACAATCCCGTTATCTCTGTAACTGATTGGCCAATTCAAACCAAAACGAACTACCGCGATCGTCTTCTCCATTGATCACTACGCGCTCGTCGTATCCATTGATAGCAGCTCAGTGAACTCGTTTTTCCATTGCTCTGTTTTTGTATCACATATATAAGCTTCGCGATTGTTGTCTCCATTCCAGAACAAACTACCGTGCTCGTCTTCTGCATTGATCGCTACGCGCTCGTCGTATCCATTGATCGCTTTGTGTATCACACAGATCGGTGAAGATAGCAGCTTAGTGAGTTCGTCTTCTCTATTGCTCTGTTTCTGTATCACATACATAAGCTTTGCGATTGTTGTCTCCGTTTATGATCTCCATTGCTCTGTTTCTGTACCACATCCAATCTAGGTAATGGTTCTGCATCATTTTTTCGTCTGCTATATTAAGTGATTCGAATGACACAGTTTCTTATTTTTGGTGTTGCGATGCATTTGCGCTCAATTGGAAGGACTTGAAATGGATTGTTGGAATTTTCGATTTTATTTTATTAAACCATATGTGTACCATTGCTATTGTCATGACAGTCGTATACCATTGCCATTACAGTCCTCTTAGTTACATGTACAGTGCAGTGATACCTGTATCACTGCAACTATTTAATTGAGTATTTTTGTGATTTTATACTGTATTCTTTTAGTTTTTGGTTTATTTTCAGCATTGATTTTGTTGGTTCAAGCAATGGTTTGCAACAAGCATTTGAATGGCATTTCCATTTGACTTATTTTTTTAGTTGAGCTTTAAATATTTTCAGTTTTAATTTATTTATTTTGGTCAGCAATTTTTTATGCAATTTGCTTCAGGTTTGTCAAATGTTCAATTGCAGTGATACATGTATCACTGCAACTAATTAATCGTTTATATATGCACATCGGTTATTGTTGATTTTTGTTATTTCAACCATTTGACAAGTAATTACATTTTGCTTGACTTATATCTAAATTTCACATAATGATACATGTAACATTATGTTTTCACTTATAGTACTCGAATTCGTTTACCCTGCCACTAATAATTTGTTTTTATGTTTATAATTGGTTTTTTGGCAGACATTGTTCGTTTTTGCGATGGACGGTTCATTCATATTGTTGTGCAAATATGGTGGACAAACGGGAGTTATATTGGTTGATAACAATTATACACATGCTTCTCTAGTGACAAATGTGAAAAACCGGTGGAGGGCTTTACAAGAGACAAGTTTTTCCATTAGCTATTCTATCCCTGGTCATCCTCATTGTATGTTGGACAACGATGGGGATTTGAAAGCAATGTTTGCACTTATGGGTAGTGTCCTAGGCACAACAATTGATCTTAATATAGAAGAGAATACTAATTGTGTTCAAGTTGTTGATTATCGTTCTAGTAGTCCCGATATTAGTGAAGAGGGTATTGTAGAATGTGGGCAGCCATGGAGAACAGATCTTAGTACCGATGTTGACCTTTTGCCTAGTTTTAGTTCCAGTAGGCAAAAAGTTTTAATGTCGGCTGGCTGGGTGAATTGTATTACTCATGTTGGCCAGAAATTTGAAGGAGGTGCGAAAGAATTCCGTATTGAATTGTCCAAATTTTCTGTAGGATGTGGTTTTGAATTTCAGTATGTTAAGAATGATAAGATGAGGGTGACAGCACATTGTGCGTATAGAGAGTCTAGGGGTTGTATGTGGCTTGTACATGCTAGAGCATCTGGTGCTAATGGATTCTTTTATATACGTAAGTTTGAGAATGTGCACACGTGTGGAGCTGATGTACGCACGGCAAATAATGCCCACATGAATTCTCGTTTAGTATCTAGCCTTATTGTTGATGAAGTTCGGTGCACGCCCTCAAAGAGGCCTATAGATGTTGTTAAAGAAATGAAGGTGAACTATGGGGTAGACATTAGTTACTATCAAGGTTGGTTGGGTGTTGAAAAAGCAAAAGGTGATGTATACGGCGACTACCGCAACTCATATAATGAGTTGCAATGGTATCTTGACGCTGTAGTTACTTCAAATCCAGGGAGTTATATTGAGTTCGAAAATTGCCCAATTAGTAGGCATTTTAAAAGAGTTTTCGTCGCCTTTCGTGCTTGTATTGTGGGGTTTCAACATTGTCGTCCTTTGCTATTTCTTGATGGAACCTTTCTTAAAGGACGTTATAAGGGGAATTTACTTGTTGCAACAAGCAAGGATGGGAATCAAGGTTAGTCATTTTAATCTTTGATTCTACTATATTTAGTTATGTAATTGTTAATTGTTTTTTGAATTGTAACACTTTTTTCTTTTTCTTTTTTTTTTGTTTATGCTTATTTATTAGGTTGTGATTTGCATAAAATAGTCAAAAGTAACCCAAACTGCTTACAAACATGTCAGTTGTACTGATTTTTCCTTGTTTTTTATTTGTTTTTCATGCAGTGATACATGTATCACTGTTATTAATCTTGCGGTAGTACATGTATCACTAATTGAATTTAAAGGTTTTTTGCTATAACATTCTACTGGAAGTTAATGTACCATTTATACTGCTGGCTTTTAATGACTGTCCTAATTGGTCATCTACTTTATGTATGTGTTGTTGGCTTTTAATGCCTTATCCTCTATCGAATGTCCTTTATCTCCAGCATTAATGTTGTTACAACCATATGTGGTTTCCGATATTTTTTTAATGTATTTCAATTAGATTTTCTTGCATTTTTGACAAATGTTTTGTTATAGCTCATTTACAAGTAATTATAGCAGTAAATCACATTGACCTCTATAATCTAATTCAGAAAATGTAGGAAATTGTCGCACTTAGCACATATTCTCAACAATGATGCAGACAAGTTAAGTCAAGCTGACCAATAAGCTTTCCAGCCTCAAGTTCAGTTGAATTTCAGTAGAGTAAACTTCAAAGTAATTGTCTAATATGTGTAGCTGAGCATTAAAGGAGATTGATGTTGCCAACTTCTCATTAAAACTGCTCAGAATCCCAAAAACAGGAAGTTGCAATTTGCCTAGAATTGAACTGATAGAATAAAATTGGCTAAATCAGTGAAAAGAACAGTTAATCAAGATCCAACAAGCTTCTATAGTTCCCAACATATACTTATGCAATTCACATCAAATAAATTACTTGATTATGAAACAGATTTAATTAAATAATGTGCTTTAATCTGATTTCTGAGAAGCTAGAACGCCTCCTGAAAATCTGATTTCTGACAAATTGGCTGGTTTTCTTTTTTGTTTCTACTTATTTATAATGTTGTGATTTGCATAAAAAAGTCAAAAGTAAACCCAACTAATTACAACTTGTCAATGTTTACTGATTTTTTCTGGTTTGTATTAGTTTTTCATGCAGTGATACATGTATCACTGTAATTAAATTTGTTGTACTACATGCATCACTACTTCAATTTACAGGGTTTTTGATATTATTTGCTACTGGAAGTTAATGTAGTATGTCTAATGTTTGCTTTTTAATGACTGTACTAATTGGTCATCCATTTTATTCATGTTTTCTTGGTATGTTTCAGGTTTGTTTCCATTATGTTTTGCCATCGTTGACTCTGAAAATGAAGATAATTGGCATTGGTTTTTATTGCATCTTTGGAATATACTAGACAATGATCGGCAGATTACGTTTGTGTCTGACCGTAATGCTGGGCTACTTGAATCCGTTCCTAAGGTATTTCCATCATGCTTCCACGCTTTTTGCTTGCAACATTTGAAGAAGAATTTGAGAAACCAATTGAGTGGTACCCCCAATGGGTTCAGGGAGAAGCTTGTGTTGTTGTTAACGAAGTGTGCATATGCTCCAACAGTGGAGATTTTTGATAGGATGAAATCTGAGTTAGAACGTGAAGGTGGAAAGAGTGTTCAACGCTTTCTCTAAGACTTACATGTTGAGCATTGGACTAATTCTTTTTTCCGTGGATGTCGTTATGGGGAGATGTCATCTAATGCAGTCGATTCATTTAACAACTGGATAGGTGAGGAAAGAGAATTACCTGTAACGCAATTGATTAATAGATTACGCCTTAAGTTAATGAATCAAATTTCCAAATGGAGAAGCAAATCAGAAACTTGGAAAGGGATTATATGCTCTAAAATTGATTTGGGCCTAGAGGAAGCATTTCAGAAGGGTCGCACATAGGTTGTTAGTGTCTCTGACGATGATGTTTATGAGGTGCATTCTACGCCTTTAGTTTCTGTGAATTTGAAGCAAAGAACGTGTTCATATGCACAGTGGCAATTAAATGTTCTTCCATGTGCACATGCAATAACTGCGATTAAGAAGAGTGGGAATGAATTAACTCAATATGTGGATCCATATTTTAGTGTTCATACATACGCAGCTTCGTATGTAGATTCTATTTTTCCTATACCTACTATTTGGAAACCAAGCGAAGAACTTCCTTACGAACCGATTCTCCCTCTATTGGCACGGAAACAACCAGGCAAACCAAAGAAAATGAGGATCCCATCAAGAGGTGAAAAGACTAAGCAAATCAAGTGTAGTCGTTGTGAAAAATATGGGAACCATAATAGGAAATCTTATAAAGTGCCTAGTTAGTTTTTATGAATTCATATCACATTTGTTGACAATTTTTTCCAGCATTTTTATTGGTTAGTTGGTTTTGTAAGTCTTGAGGTGTGCCTCTTGGAGATATGTAACTTTTTCAGCCTTAATGGTTTATGCTACTTAAACATTACATTTACAGTTGTTTTTTTTATGATTAACATTCATATATAGATGGTTGTTGCTGATAAATTGTTTATGCTCTTGCTTTATTCACCTGGTTTATGCTACTTAAACATAAATGACTTAGATGGTTTTGTGGGACATTGTCTGATAAACGCTCCAAGAATTGGCTCAACAAATTGTTTAACTAATGCCTGCTGATGTCTGAGTGATACATGTATCACAATCATTCACCTTGCTGTTGTTAATATCCTCCATTGCAGTGATACATGTATCACTGTCATTGCTCCATCTGCTACTTTAATGAATGTTGCATAACCTGTAGCTTTTATGCTACCAAATATATGAATAGAAAACCCAAAATCCAGCAAAATCAATTAAACAAATATACATTTCTTGGTTCGTTTAGCATAGCATAGCACACTGCAGCTATTTAAGAAGTGATCGAATGTCCAATCGATGTTGTTAGAGAAATTAAGGTGAATTATATGATTGAACAAATGCAGAAATTCGTATATGAAAATGCAGGAATTAGCATATGCTTGAACAAAACATTTACAAATTAAAAAAAAAATCAGTATATGCAGAAAATATCAGTACTTCAACAACTGATGCCAACTGCTTGTAGTGATACATTTTAACAGCACTTACCAATTGTTTGCAATTGAACCTATTCCACGATCCATTCCAAAAATTCTTGAACCAATTTCAAAATACATGTATCATTTGTATTATTCAACCTACGCATTAGTACTTGAGCATTTACAAAAAAAACCAGTATGGAGGTGAATAACATTTGCTTTATTCACCAATTCCTAAAAGCCATCAAATCTGTAAATGTTTTTTACGTTTGGTTTTTTGCAAGTGGTACAAGCATGTATCACTCTATAAGATTGATTTTGGTAGCAATAAACCATGTTCTTTAAGAGTAATTTTGGATTTGGGTTTTTGAAGTTTTTACAGCAAGTGGGTTGTACTGTTTTTTGTGCAATTGGAAAATGGTTTGAATAGCTTGGTGAATAGTTTTGATTTGTATAGCTTGTTTAGTAATTTGGAGTAGAAAGTGATACATGTTTCACTCTATGAGTCCATGTTCTTTAATAATGATTTTGGATTTCGTTTTTGAAGTGGTACAAGCATGCATCACTCTATAAGACTGATTTTGGTAGCCATAAACCATGTTCTTTAAGAGTAATTTGGATTTAGGTTTTTGAAGTGTTTACAGCAAGTGGGTTGTACTATTTTTTTTTTTGCATATGGAACATGGTTTGATTATCTTGGTTAATAGTTTTGGCTTGTATAGCTTGTTCAGTAATTTGGAGTAAAAAGTGATGCATGTATCAATCTATGAGCAAATAAGCAACTCCATGACTAATAGTCTTGGTTGATGGTGCTTGATGCTCACTGCTGTTGAATTAGTCATGGTGCTTGATGGTCACTGCCTAAACTAAATTCCAAAGTTACAAAGTTTCAAAACCACGCTGAACATAAATTCCAAAGTTACAAAAACCAAAAGTATCACTGACAAAACTAAAATTATCAACCAAACTATATAGGAATTAAGTGACAGCTGCATGTCCTAATAGTGTTGCTTATTTGCAATTGGTTTGTATCTTCAAATGATACATGTATCATTGCATAAATGATACATATTGAATAAATGATATAAACAAGCAATAATTGACCAAAATCAACAAAAAACAATCCAACAACCAGAAGTGATTCAAGCACAGTTGCATGTCCTAATAATTACCTCAACTTGGTCTGATTCGTCAACCTCGCACAAATTGTAGGATTTAGCTTCCTCTTCAAATCCACGTAATTCTCCATCATCAATTTGTATTACATCCGTAATATGCTTAATTAGTTATATAAGCCATCATATGATCACAAATGTAAGTACTAAAATAACTAGCAAGAATTATGGAGTAAACCTCCGATATGTTCAATGTATTCAACCGCCCTTTCACTATTTGTCTGTGTAGTTCTGAGAGATCCCACTTCATAAACCTTGGCATCTGACTGGTCGTATCCGGGCATATGATATTACAGTGCTCACAAAATCAGTACTGCACAACATTTATGAACAAAATAATTAAACATTTAGTATTGAAAATAGTAAGATAGTTGTATATGGAAATTATAAAATTCTTATATTTACCAAAACAAGTACAACACAACCAGTAATTTTTTACTGTTCTTTGAAGTTCTTCTGAATAGAGGATATTAATCCATTCCTTATTGTTTCCACCCAGTCAAAATCTTTCATTCAGTCCAAGTCTTCCATACATTTCATGTAACTCCAACCAATCGTATTTATAGTCGTTGGAAAAAACAAATTGCAACAAATGGACATGCAAATCAATCGAACTACATCCTCCACATCTTGCTTTTTTTTCTTCTTTGCTAATTTCACCGCCAACTCTCTAATATCAGGGGCTGGCAATCTTTCTGACTTTATTTTCCTTCACCTAACTATCCCCAAATCCTCTCTATTGTAATATGTAGTGTTGATTGTATTTGTGCCGCAGGAAATACCAAACAACATTTTCACCTCATTAGTCGTTATATTATGCTACTTCCCCGCAATATTAAACACTTGTCTCCTATCATCATAATGTGCAAGTATTGCAGCAACATCCTCATCAGATTTTGTAAATCTTGTGCTGCTCAAGTTGTCACTTCGTAATGCATTTATCAACAAAGAAAATGGTGTTCTTTCCAGCACGCTCAAGTGCTCCTTGCTTAGCTTGATTAACCGCAACAGCCGTATGACAACCATTATATTACATCGGTAGTTTAATTTCAATTTAGGCATATCACTTTGTGTAAGGACCCGACCTTTATATATTTATTATTATCTTAAAATGATGTCATTTGGATGATGGCGATGACCTGGGAGTGGTAAGATCGCGGTTCGGTTCGGTTCGGTGGGCGGTTCGGATAAAATGGATTAAAGTGAGTGAAGGAAACTTGACATACCTTCACTATTTTGGACATAAGTTATTCTACGAGAGTAATTTGGATGCTAGGTTTGAACTATTGGAAAGAGGATTTCCGGGGCTTCGATTTGGACACAAGAATGACCCCTTTTCGATTTCAGACGACAAAGTTATTCCAGTTTGAAATTTCGGACTGAAGCTTTGAGCGGTTGAGCGGTCGAGCAAGCTAACGAGCGCTCGAGTGGTATACGACGAAACAGTTTTTAAAAACGGGACCCGAGAGCTCATTTTTATCATTTCTCTCCTTCTCCTCTCTCTCTAAGGGGCGAAAAACCAAGGGCTCGAAAGTTTGGAGGTTTTGATGGTCTCGGATGATGATTAAAGGTACGTTTGGTAAGATTAAGCAACTTAAATCCTTGGATTTCTTCCCCCTCTTCTCCTTTCTTACCTTTTTGTGATCTTTTCCATGGATCTTGATCTAGGGTTTTGGTTGGAGGTTGGATTTGGAGCTTGGTTTCGGTTTCTCTTCCCTTGAGGTAGGATTTTACACTAGTTTTGAATAATTTATATATTTGTGTGATTATTTTTGGTTATTTGTATGTATTTGGGTTTTGAGAAAAACCTAGAAGCCTAGACCGAAATTCACTCATTTGGAAACCCTAGGTTTGTTGTTTTTGTGATATTGTTAGCTTTTATAGATCTATATAAGGTCTAGATTCTTGTTGGTTAGTTGATTTGAGAAGTGATTGAGGATTACACAAGTCATGTATTGTGGCTAGGGTTCGATTTAGGTGATTTGGGGA
>JAULLG010379305.1:0-11607 GCA_035668355.1 Sarracenia leucophylla
ATTTGGGGTTCCACTTAGACGGGTGCCTAGCTAACACCTATTCTACTTGGAAATCTGAATGAGTGGTTCGGATTGAGGTATCAATCTAAAGGATCCCCTCGGTATGTGGTTTGCTGTACGTGAAGTTATTTAACTCATGATATGATTTGAAGTATATGTTATACCATTGCTATAACACATGTTAGAAGACGAAGTGTACTGAGAAGTTGAATCTTAACTGAAGCTTATTGTGACATTAATATTATTCAGCATGTTAATCATTGAGTTAGAAGTTTAGAGGTGTGAGTCAACTTATCCATGGGATAAGGTGGTGACCGTGGTTTGTGCTCAACCTGTGGTTGAGTGGAGGTTTGTTAGATGAGGGAATATCCTACCCTTGGGAGTGGGTTTTGGGAGTTGGGAAGTTATGTGAGGTATGTCTACGGGTAGACATAGAAGTTGCACACCATGTGCTGTAGTACGTTGTGAGTAGGCTTCTTCGAGCCCCATCTGTATACCTTGAGAAGTGCATAATCCGATAGGTATTGATGAGATGTCTTGTACCGGGTACAGAGGATAGAAGTATAGTGATACTGTGAGGAAATGTGGCCCTGAGAGGTAGAAGTTAGGACCAGGAGATTCCACATGCTTAGGGATGTCCTTGGTGGCAGTGTCAGAGGTGTACCATCGCTGGTCACCTGTTGTAGACCTATGTGTCGCACGGAGCGCAGACATGTGAGAAGTACCTCCAGTTGAGGTTAAGAATTGTGTAACAATCGTAAGATCCAGTGAGAAGTTAGTGGGTGTTAAACTATGTATACTACTACTAGACGTGGTACCGAGTTGATGTCCTTGTAGAAGTTGTTCAGTTTACATGTGAAGCAAGTTAGATCTCACTTTGTGATTAGAGATCCTACTGGGAAATTTCCCCAGTCAGGGGAGTGGAGGATGTGGATGACGTCAGAAACGACATCAGCCTTGAGGGTAGTAAAGTGGAAGCCCAGAGGGCTACTTTTGCGTGTGGCCCAGCACTCGTTGAGGCAGATATGCTGAGTGCTTTGTGGGGGATCCGATCTTCTCCGAATTAAGAAAGGTGTCTGTGGTGGTATAGTGGTGACAAGGCTATCACTTCTCTAGTCGGAGTTGTAGGCTATCCTTGGAAAGCCATTACAGGAGAGAGATGTGAAGGAATTGGAATGGAAGATGATCCTGTAGTTGGGCGGCAAGGTTGAGGTGCTACCCATGTCTATTAAGAATAAGGCTAGATGTCGTGTGTACATCTGTAATGGATTTAGACCCTTTCGATTCTATTGATAGTATAGACAACTAGCGGTGTGTTGCACTCTTAGGAAGTGCAATTGCAGTGAAGTCACCCTCTACACCAGAAGGGGGAGTTCTATCTTTTGTGGGGGATCGGAAGTTGCTATGACGTGGTGTTATGACATTCTGGGCGAGTAAGTGACGACCAACAGTAGGCGATCGCTTAAGACTAGTTGTGGGTTCTTACTGAACCACCCTGTAGGAAAGGTTTCCTTGAAGTGGAGCGTTGTGAAAGTTATGTGGTCGACGACGAACGAAAGTTTGTCGGTTGATGCCGGATTGGGTGCGGCTTTTGTAGTGTTTGGGTGGGGTTGATTGTTCCGCCCCTTTTGAAGTGGATGTGGAGGTGGTAAGTAGGAAGAACTGAACCTTTACGTTGGGCTGATGGCCCCGGTGAGGAAGTGATGGGTAGTCCCTTGTGATTGATTCGCAACTTCGGATGTCTGGGGTGTAATGTCTGTAGAAGGCGGATGGGGTTGAGGTGTGCATGCTGTAGCATGAGACACATAAAGTGCTTAGAGTGCTGTGAAGTTTTTCCAAGAGCCATCATGGGTAGTGTGGGCTTAGCAGTGGTGTGAGGTGGCAGTGTGAAGATGTTACGAGTGTCAACCATTACGGTTGGTAAGGAAGTGAATTACGCGATCCTTCAGGAGAGCGGGATGATGAGTAAGTCAAGGGTAGTTAACCCAGTTGATTCGTTTTGAGAGGGAATAGTGGAGCAGAGTCATTCCAAGAAAGGCATGATGCGTGGTTCTAACGCTATTGAGCCCTTAAGCTCTGGGCAGTTGGAACTGTTGTGTTCCGTGAGATGGTGGAGACTGTGGGACGAGTACGCAGAGATAACAGTGTTGCTTTAGCAAAGTGACCCGAAGAGTGTAATGGAGTAGGATGTCCTGAGTTACGACTATGCAGTGGGGTAGACTTCGAGTCACGTGAGGGACGTGATCATGCAGGAAGTGTGTGAGTGTTGTTGGGACACCTAACCATGATGTCGTTTGTAGAAGGTTGAGCCTAGTGGGAAGGTTGAAGTTACACGTTGGGATGGTTCACGAGATGCATTACACTAAGAGAGAGGATGTGCGAGACAGAGGTATAGAGGGAGGGACCCTTTTTCCCCCTGATCTCTGAGGAGAGAAGGGTTTGTGGCATGATTTTCCTGACGGAATGCAGTACGATCTGTAAAGTGGGGGTTAAGAAGAAGTATAGCCAGACTCTTGAAAGACTCGGTGTGCTAGGTATGGCACAGAGAACGCACAACTTGTGTTCGGGGAGAGGTGGTGTTAGAAGTGAACCAAGCATGGAAGCCCGAATAACTCGTGGTTTCTATAAAACCATGCCTTAAACTGTGGGGAATTGAGAAGAGGAACTTTATGGCAGGCGTTGTTATGAAAAGGTGAGTGGGACTGCTGCATAGCAGCAAGGTCTTTGGTGCTCGGAGCGTTGGTCTTCTGTGCAATCGAGGGTGAGGGTTTGTTTAGATAAACTGTTGAAGAGCTTGAATGGACAACGGTTCCGGTACCGTGGTGATACAATACCAGAGATGAGGTGGTTCGGGAGTGAGACTCCCGTGTTCGGAAGTGGTGTTCAGAGTTCTCTTTCCCACTCCGAGGCGCGTTGATTTCGGGGACGAAATCTTTTTTTTGTGGGGGATGATGTAATATCTTGACCAAGTTTAATTAATTTAATTTTAAATTTGGTCACTCGTAGGAGAGTATAATTAATTATAAGAAGAGGAGTATAAGATGCATATATACACATGTAATAATATATGGGGTCTTTTATGAGATTAAGAGGGGAAAAGTGTATTAATATGCAAAATTTATCTTTTGAGGGGTTATCTTGCTAAACCTAGATGATTAGCATGATCAGGTAGGGTTAAGAAGTTAGAAGAAGGGGGCGGCTGGAGCCCCATTTGGCTGCTCCTTTCTCTTGTTCTTGTTTCCCCTCAAAAATCTTGAAAACAAAGGAAGGATTTCGAAGGTTATGCAAGGGAAATCGTGAAGGATTATAGAAGGAGAAGGGAGGGCCACGAAATTGACTTTTTACTGGAGTTTTATCTGCTGTCCAGCCATCAATTTGATTCCAAGAGGTAAGAAGTTGGAGGATTTTATGAGGTTTCTAAACATTTTGGTAAGATTACGTGTATATTCTTGTGTTTTCGAGAATCCTAACCCAAAAACCTTAATGTACAGATCAAGGGCTGCAACCGTAGGTGTCCCACACTTCTGATTTTCGGCCATCATTTGGAAATTGAGGTAGGTTTTATGATATAGTACACGTAGTGGTACAACGTGTGAGGTTTTCTTGAATTCTCATGAATCAAGATAGAATTGTGATATATTTCTGGAGTTTTTCAATAAAGATGTTGTTTTTAGTGAAGTTGTTAAAGTATTGAAGTATTAAGGATACATAAGT
Organism: Sarracenia leucophylla; assembly: GCA_035668355.1. Taxonomy (NCBI): domain Eukaryota; kingdom Viridiplantae; phylum Streptophyta; class Magnoliopsida; order Ericales; family Sarraceniaceae; genus Sarracenia; species Sarracenia leucophylla. The sequence goes on from JAULLG010379305.1 coordinate 3,715, forward strand.
CCTTTTATTCGAAGTTTAGATGCAAAGGAAAAAGGGTACAAAGTCTCTAAAGTTGCATAATTTCTCTGCAACTGGCCGACACAGTCAGCTGTGTCTCAACACAGTCGGCTGTGTCATCGGGGTTGAGTTTCTGAAAATTGGCCAACACAGTCGGCTGAGTCCCAACACATTCGGCTGTGTGGCTGTGTTCCTGTTTCCCCTGTTTTGATTTTGAGGAAAAGAGGGGGGTTTTGAGGGAAGTATTTTAATGAGGTTACCGAGATATATTTTCTGGTATAGAATAACTTTATATTCTATAAAATATGACATGTAAAGGTGTTTTGAAAAATCGAAATGAGGTGTGTCTTGGTTAAGGAAGAGGTGATAAAATTATAATGGGATAGCTTATATTTTCCCATGAGGTTGTTGTGAATTCAAGTATCCATCAAGGGCGAATGCTTGAAGTTGAGATAAACCTTGTGGGTCTAATGAATTTATATTGTTGAAGTTAATTTTCAATGAAAGTTAGATTGTGGTATGTGAGGGTATGTGATGAGTCAACATTCCAAGTTTTGGGAGGTACATCTAAAAATTTAGATGGACCACTGGAAGTATAAGAACTGATTAAATAGAAGCGGTTAAAGGAAGTCTAGGGTAGAAGCCAGAAGATGCAGGGAAGTGAGGGAAGCTAAAGTCCTCGTAGGGGTTGTTAAAAATAAAGAAAAGTGTTGAAGATGGTCCCTTTGTCCTAGGGATTTGAAGTATTACCCCTTTAACCAAAGCAGGTGGGTTGATAAGCGAAGAGTCATAAGACTCTTGAAGTTTTTCTTAACTAAAATTAGAAGTCTAAAGTGGAAGATATAGGTCTAAGAGTTCTCTAGACCGAAGTGGTAAATGGGCGGTCTCGGCCTCCCGCTTGATGTCATGGAAGGTTAGTATTACACGTGTGTAATACTCAAAGCGTGTTTTCAATCTATTACACTTAGAATATGTTTATAAACAAGAAAATACACTATATGAATGTGTTTGAAGTAAAAATGGAAGTGAAGAAGTTAACGAGGAAATGTATTATTATTGTTTTGGGAATAGCCTAGGCTTTCCAACAAAAAGGACAAAATATTAAATATCTCTATGTACGAATATTTAAACGTGAAGTGACTTGTTGTGAATTGTTAAGAAGTTAATGGATTTGCCCGTCCGTGAAGGAGCCGAAGTATCTAACTCTTATCGAGTTAATGGATTTGCCCGTCCGTGAAGGGGCCGAAGTATTTAACTCTTATGAAGTTAATGGATTTGCCCGTCCGTGAAGGGGCCGAAGTATCAAACTCTTCTCGAGTTAATGGATTTGCCCGTCCGTGAGGGAGCCGAAGTCTCTAACTCTTATAGAGTTAGTGAGGTCAATGAATATGTTATCCGTGAGTGGATACCATAGTTGTTGTTGGATAATAAATCCAGCATGAACTAAGATGTAGGTAAAGGATAATAAAGATCTAATCTTGAACTGAATTATGAACCTAAAGGTTATAATTGAAGAGAAGCTAAATAAAGAGGTGAAGTGAAGAAGCGGAAACATGCATGACAGTTGATTCGTACATTCATATTCATGCATACTTTCTTACGTGATTGCATCATGATTTATCATATTTCCTACTAGCTAAGGCTGACGTTGTTATTTTATCCTTCTTCTAAAATAACGACGCAGGTAATACAGGTTCGACTATAGTGGAATATTGCAATGGACGCATGCATTGGATGGTTGAAGATGCTTAGTTAGTTCATTTATTTCATATATTGCATGTTGGTGAGGACTAGTCTGGGGTTTGTTTATTTATATTTATTTGAAGTAATAAAAGTTTTTAGACCTCTTTATTTTGGTTTGAAGTTCCTGATAGTAATGGATGTTAAGTAGGTTATGTAAAAGCGGTGTATGGGGATTAAAAATTTCAGAAAGTGCTGTAACAGAATATTTAAAGTTGCAGTATCTCCCCATACAGCCGGCTGTGTCCTTCACACAGTCGGCTGTGTTTGACCTGTTTTAAAAAAAAAAAATTTCTTTGAGTTTTCGCTCAACTTTTATTACAGCAAACTTGAAACCTTTTTAGAAGAAAACCTTTTTAAAACTTTTACTTCAAACCTTTGTGAATAAGAAAGAGGTTTTTCAATAGACTTTGGAAAGAGGAGTTTTTATTAATTAAAAATGAATTATTAATTAACTTCTAAAAGGTCAGACTATTACAACCTATCAGTGATACACGGGTTATGTATCATTGATACATAGCTAATGTACCAGTCATATGTATCAGTAATAATTATCACATGTATTAACTGATGCATAGGCTATATATCTGTGATACATAGTCGATATGTCCGTGATACATAACCTATGTGTCAGTTATCACTGATACATACACCATATATATCTTACACACACGATATACAAGTGTATCATGGCAAACGTATAAGATTTTATCAAAAAATACCAGTAAACAATAGTTTCAAACTTACATATGATATATCTATATAACAACCTCTGTTCTTCGAAATCGCCTTCAATTGAGTTCAAATGTGCATCCGATCTTGTGAATCAAATCGCTTTCAGTCGTTTAAATCAAATACCTTTCAATCGTGTGAATTAAATCAGCTTCAAGTAAGCTTAATGATAAATCCCTCTCACAAAGTAAATCGCGTAGTCTGAATAAATTCGAAATTCGACGCTTTCCCGCTATCTATAAAATTGAGGGGCAATTTTGTCTTTAAAAACTCTAAAATATGGCTGAAATATTTATTTTATTTGCCGGAAAGTGGCAGGACTGAATCCTATAAAACACTTAAACTAAGGGCCTAATCCTAAAAAACCCTTAAAAAATTCATGGAGTTTAGGAAATAAATATTTTAATATTTTTTTTAAAAAGTAAGTTAAATGTGTGATGCATTGTCGTATCGTACCAATTTAATTGCCAATATTTTGTACTCGTGGTATAATAGTAGAAACTTCAGGTATTGTTCTCACGAGAATATTGTGACAGATTTTAATTAAATAAAAACATATTTAATCACAATATTTCAATTTAATTTTTTAAAAGGAAATCTTAGATTTTATTTATAACTAAAATTCTAATATGAGAGAAATTGTAAATAAAAAAAAACTAAGTTATGAGAAAGTTTGATTTGAGAAAAATTGGTTTTGAGAAATATTGCATAAATCTTGAAATCAGCTCTACCTAAGCTTTTAGTTTTGATTAACTTCTATTTTATTTAACTTTTAGATTAGATTCTATCATATCATGTCAAGAGTGATATAGATGATCAAAAATATAATTTCACATGCAAACAAGGCATATCATATCTAAAAATGAGGCACGGGTCGTTCGGAGTACAAATCGTCTTATCGAGACATAGACTATCTCACGTTTGAGTATTCGAATATCAATAAATATAATTATATGATTCACATTTAATGCAATAATAGAAACTTAAATGGAATTATGATTTATTAAAAATACGAATCCGATGATTAAACATGTCTCGATATTAAGAATATAGGCATATAATGAATCCAATCATAAAACTAAAATGTAATAAAAAAATTAATTTACTCCTAAATACCCGACTTGGGTTTCATTAAGACTCGAGGGATAGGAAACTTAACCACGCACGACTCGGCTAGAATCTATAGTAAGGTTGTTGTCAATCGGTGTCTCGAGCATCCGTTGGTATCTTCCTAACGGGTTTTGGGCCTTCTAGACTAGCTTGCAGAGGATCAGAGAGTGTTAGAGAATATTGATTCGTTAGAATTTTGTAACTGTATGTTTTGGATAATTTATGATATATTTATAAAGATTTCATGGAATTGGAGTCTTTTTCGAAATCTGTCTTTCGAGCGTCTACCCTGCTGACCGAAGTGGGCCATCGTCCAGACGGAAGTGGGTGTTTCTGATGCGATGGACTTAAGTGCATCCGGACATCCTAGGCAGTTTTTGGTCTTTTTCGTCTGGTTTCGTTTATTTTCCTGTTTTATCCACTTTTTGCAACATTTCACATATACCTGCCTTATTAACAAAAACACTACAAAAATATTTTATTAAATAATATATTGGCCCTATCCTAGTGTAGTTAACATGTTATAATCGTCTCTTTTGAGTGTCGATCACACTTCTCAATTTACACTTTGCTAATTCTCGAGCAAAGCAAAAATAATGAATAAATAAAACTAAGAAAAATTATAATGACTAAAAATACTATAAAAAAAACCCAATAACCCAATATCAAATAGCTTTTTTCATATCATTTGAAAACTTTAAAAATAAATTTACAAACTTGTATATCCCCGACTTTTAAACAGAACCACCTTTAAGTTATAAAAATTTTCATGATAACTTTCTCAACCTTACACCTAACGTGTGTGAGTGATCTCAGTTAATCATCAACACACATGTTTCCGAATCAATCAAGCTTAAATAATCAAAATAACCATATCTCGATTTCAAATCTCACCAGTTATTCACTTGGAATAAATATCTCAGAAACAAACTATAATATATACACTCTTAGTATGTGTCATATGTAATAAATATCAAATCAATATTTTCACATACCTTTGACACTGAAAAACGTACTTTCAAAAAAATGACATAGAATCTCGTGACTGGAATACTGATTATTGAGAACAAATTTTAGCTTATTCAAACTATGTTATCTTTTAGGATCAATCGATCTTTATTTTCGGTTGTATTGCTAGGCATGACAACTTTTATTGGCTTGGACAAATTGTATAATACTTTTTAAATTAAACGATTTCCAGAAAAGATATCACAATGCTCAACATATACAATCACAACTCGTATGCCAAACCATATATCATATATCTCATGTCAACACAACATGGTGTCATGACCTCACCAATGTTGTATCATATCATTACAAGTATCAATGCTTTTCATCTCTTTTACCTTTTTCAAATGCCAATTTTTTTTTAGCATAGATCATAAGTAGCCATATCTCATTCCACCATTTTCAACCATATATCATATACCCAATATCAATTCTAACTACCATTTATTCAAATAAGCACATTTTGGAATTTATTTGGGTAACAGAAAAAATAAGCTTATTTTTGTGTATATTCGGCTCAAATTGGGGGACTAGGGATATTGTTTAATTGAAACAAACGAACATGCTCAAAGATAGAAAGATGGCCTAATATCATTTTCTAAAATTTAACACAGTTTTTTAGAATCTACTTAAAATTTTAAATATATCAATTTTCAGTCAAAAGAAAAATAACGAGATTCTCAACGATTATGGTTAAAGACAAAAATATTTAAGAGTAAATACGTTATATTCCTTCAGAATTAAAAGTTAGTCCCAAAAGCCCTCTAAGGATTAAGTTTCTACCATTTCTGTATTTTCAATTATTCTTATTATCATTTTTCATTGGTATGCTAATTAAACAATCAACTTGTTGCACAATCGACCGTCTTAAACACACGCACATGATATACGAGTAAGAAAGCAATAAAGAAATCACACACAAGATTTACGTGGTTCCCCAAAAACCTGGGTACGTCCACGGGCGGAGAGAGACTGTTCTTTTATTCACAGCCGCAATGTGTTACAAGAGAGTTCGTCCTCGCCTCTCTAGGGTTATAACAATAGAGGAGTATTTATACTGAATCTATTTATCGCCCTAAATCCCGAGACACCGCTCGAGCGGTCTTCCCACCGCTCGAGCGACCTCCACCTCGCTCGAGCGATCTCTATGCCGAGACTTCCTTCTCTCCTCTCTACCAACACGGCTCGAGCCACCTTGTGACCGCTTGAGCCGTCCTCCGCCAAATCCCCCATCCGCTCCAGAATGAGCCACAAGTCCAACATAGGCAATTTGTGGTACCAAACAGAACTGAACTCAACTAAAACGAGAAATGTTGGGTTGCTTTTCTTTGGCCTATGGCTCAAGCTATATGTTAGCATTTTATAAGACTTTCAAGATGTTCAACCGAAATTCTATTAATTAGAATAATTCAATATATATACCTGATGTCACATAAAAAAGGTATCTAGACATTTATTTTATAATAATGTGAAGATATATTTATATAGGTGTAATACATCATATAATTGACAAATGTATTTTACGTTTGGAAAAACGTTCCAAACTAATCTCAGTCTTGAAGATGGAATAAACGAATTGAAAACGATAGAGAATAAACAAACACGCAATAAATACGACACGCTTTTTTCCGTGGAAAACCCCAACTTGGGTAAGAACCTGCAATCGAACATTTTCAAAACTCAGTTACATACACAAGTTGAATACATAACCTAGATGTCTTAAGTAATAATTCCCAAATCCAGGTGTACCATTCCTCACTTGATTTCCATTGTGGTTCTAAATCCACAACACTACGCACCAACAGAGCCCACCAAAGGTCACTTTGGGTATCCACCAAAGGTATAGATGAACATGTTTTGGTTTTTAGCTTTGAAGACTTGAGAGTTGAAGTACGCAGCAATGAGTTTTTTTATTTTTTTCTTTTCTTCTGATTCTCGATATGTTCTCTCTGTGATTTTGAGCTCTGTTATGAACCCCTTTATGTAAAAGAGTATCAGTTCTGTCAAATAGAGTTTGCTTTAGTTTGAACTGCTAGGGGACTGCTTAAGTGCATTGGGGACAGGCAGACCGCTCAAGTGGTACTCTGGCAGAAAGTTCGTCTTGCACAGCCATGAACTTGCTTTTAACAACAGACATTTGTACTTCCAACCAGAAAGAGAAGAACTTCCTAATAAAAGAGAAGAACTTCTTAATAAAACGAGTCTTGAATCTAGAAAACTGCGGATTGTCAAACCTGAGGTGGACACTAAGTCCTAACAATAGTTTTGCTAACAAAATGTATATATGGGGCTGAGTCTTGGGTTAGCTTGGGTTGCCTTAGGTTGAATCCATAATTGAATTGACTGGGGACTCGTGATTATTTTCTGCTCCCTTAGTTCCTATGTAGCAATTAAGATGTTATAAATACTTTTTCAGTATTTCTTACACCTTACTACAGGGGCGCAACATGTATGGTAGTTATAGGGGGTGGCAATAAGCCTTCTTAGTTCTTTACCTCTTTTTGATATTCAGATTTGACTTCCATTATCATTGTGCATAGCACAAGTCACTGCTAGTTTCCAGAATCAGGTTGAGTTAGGAAAAAGTTAAGAGCGCTGGTACTGTTTGTTTTGAAAATTTCCAAGATTCTCTCTGCACACATACCTTGTAACTGGTGAGTCCTGCATGCCAAGAGGATGGTTAAAAACAAAAACTAATGGTTATAAATTGCAAACTAGATCAAGGGGCCAGCGCTATGTAGATATCACGATACAAGTGATATGAAGGAAAAGGATTTGAAATTGAACAGTTTTGTATCACATAACATACAAACCTTTTGTTATTGTTCTACTTGAATAAAAAATAATGAATTTCACAAAAATTATTTCATCAGTTTCATGTAATTTCTTGTATTGCAATTTTGAGGTTAAACTGCTATTATATGGCTCAAAAACATTTTAGCTTGTAGCTTTGCATCATTTAAAATGATAACAACACAAGCTTCATAAATCTTCTTCTATGGTATCTTTTAGTAAGCTTGTATTATTGTCAATATCCTGTAACCCTCGGTGCCACTATTTTACATGCATTTCTATCTTTTCACAATGTTTTTCAACTGACTTAAAATAAACGCCATCATTGGAGAAATGAAAAATGTATATGCTTGTTCAATGTGAGAATAATTGAAAAGTGTATGTGTGAATATTTTTGTTTTCTGTGATATAGTTATTCATATGATACCCTGCCTTTCCCTTCTAAAACCACACCTAGATATCTACAAGAAATGAATGTTTAAAATTAATATGATTTGGAAGAAAACGTAA
>JAULLG010381498.1:0-11602 GCA_035668355.1 Sarracenia leucophylla
CTTCCAGGCGCTCCTCGATTGTGCTTGTTTGGCGCTAACTAATATTATTATTTTTTTTTTCGTTCATGAACCTTCTACACAAACTCTTATATATAAACAGTAATTTTACCCCTTTTATAAAAAATTTGTAAATACAACAAATGTATTATTTTAATTATAAAAAATATCTCGGGGTAAAATGGGTTATTCAAAATCCGTTCTTATTTAAATTAAATTATTAAATAAAGTTGGTCTGGTTATTACATAATGCGTTCTCCGTGCCCTAATTAGTTCACTAAACTCATCAAGAGTCTTAACCACATACTAACAATCTACACTACCGATCGCAACTCCCTACATTCGTCAGGCGAGTCTCGCCACGAACCATTCTCTCCGCAGAGGTCAGAAGGAAAAATATTCATCTCCCTACACTTCTACAACGAATGTTTGATCCTTAAAGGTACCGCGTCTCCCGAATGACTCAGAGGGTGTAAACCCAACCTTCCAAATAAACTCTACCACCCACGAAGGATCTCATGTCTACAATTTACTCCTCTCATAGTACCATAGTGCCCCAACCAAGGGACGAAGGCACAAATGAGAAACACTCATTTCACCACAAACATCTTAACTCATCACTAGTCCTCCCTCCTGACATCAATCATTATCTATAGCACCTCAAAGTAAGATCATTGTCATGCGCCACCACCCACTCTCATTTCCAATGCGGTCACGTCACTCATGTGAGTTCGGACCCGCCCAACTGCATAGTTCCAACCATAACCATTAACCCAATCACACTCCCTGGTTAACCTTGCTAAGGCAACAATCTCACTTACAGAGTTATCACCCCTTGGCCTCGACCATCACGTGAATTATGACGGTTCCCACTACAACGAGTTCAAATACTCAACATTGTGAGTGACACGTACGACACCATCCTCATAGAAAAAAACTTCACACAATCCTTCAAATTGACAATAGCAAACACAATCAAGATATTCAAGAACAATCAAACCTTCAAGAACTTTCATATGAAATTCAAGAGAATTTTAACCTTGGCATAAAACCCCACACAATCCTTTCAAAACTTCAAGTAACCTCGATTACTTTGGAGCCAAAAGCATAAGTGTTCAATGGTATTATGTTCCTACCTCAATTTACCAATAGAGGGCCGAAAATCCAATCTTGAAAGTCACAAACTTGTACCCCCAATCTGATACAAAACAAGTCTCATATTAATCACAATTTTAACTTCGAATTTCAGACTGTTCTTATGAAATAACTTAAGAATTTTACCTATCAGAGCCCAATGAAATCGACCAGAACAGGGGAAAAGCTGATGTCCGTGGCTCCCTCCCTCCTCCTCAATCGTTTTCTCTCTCTCTCTCTCTCTCTCTCTCTCTCTGGCGGCCAGAGCTCTTGCCGGCGCCTTCTTCCTCCCTGGTTTCATTATTCTCCCACAACCATCTCTCTCTCTCGAACTGCTAAATGCGGCACTCTCTCTCCCGAAATAGTCTGCTGCTGAACTCCCTCTGTTTTCCCTTCCTTTTTTATGCTTATCCCTACCCACGTTCTTCTTATTTAGTGTTAATGACTAAACACCCCCTGCACTCCCTTTGTTTACTTATCTACCTTCCCCTCTTTCATTTTTCCCTCCTTCAGAAGAGAATTCACACACATATATATACACATGTATATATATGAACATAACCCGAAATTAGCTCAACTAATTAATAAAAAAATCTAATTTATTAATTAAAAGGCTAAATCATAAAAATCTCGTAAACGATTTAAATTTTCTGTCGACCAAATAAGATATTACCTCAAAGATCCTTTTAGATAATCAATTAAAGAAATTCTGGGTTCTCTTTACATCCCCCACAAAAAAAGATTTCATCCCCGAAATCAGCGTACCTCGAAGTGGGAAAGAAAACTCTGAATACCTCTTCCGAATATAGGATTCTCGTTCCCATGTCGCCTCGTCCTCACTGCGTGGTAACCTCCTTCATCTTCAAGTCAGTCCAAACAAAACACATGACGGTTCACATTCGCATTTCCAAAACATGGAATCGTGTAATGTATCGTGCATCAACAACTACGAACACAGTGACATCCAACAAACAGTGCTACCCCTACTCTTTCAACAATCAAAGAGAATCCGGTAACAGTTTCTTACCAAGCCTCGTCACCCATTCCACAAAGGGTTCACAGGAGGACCTAGTCTTCTACCTTAAACCCCAAACCATTGATATCGTCTATATCCATAACCTCTCTGATGATTAATCACCTTACTCAACCACCAGTGAATGGTTTTTCTCACTTCGATGGCCTTCCTGACCGACTTCAGCCCTGTCCAGTATAACAACCCATACATCGGTGACTCAACACAGTCTCATGTGTAGAGTCGTAAAAAAATACAACGTGAGTAATCCATCGATATTTATCCTAATAGGCACACTAAGCCTCTATAGAAACTACAAGTTGCCACGAAGGCCATAAGGTAGCTACGTGCTACCCCTCCTGTCATCACAACCACTATGATTCACCAACAATGCCAAAGGCTATGGATCCTTCTCTGATTCTTCGGTACTCAATATCAAACCCCCATCCATGCCTTCTAAGACTTGGAGCTATAGTTACTGACTATCTCACCAATGCATCTCTGATAATAATCCACATGAAGTACCTTAACCATTCATAATTTTAAAAACTCTAAGCGGTACGCACAATCAAATTGGTACTCATGGCCACTTTCCAACTTGCTGACACAAAGAATCCCAAATCGTAATCTGAAGGGACCAAGGCTCTCAGCACAACAACCTCATTGACTTGCAACAATCCCCACTCGATTCTTCAAACTACTCTCGTTGCAGCGTCTCATCAATCCCCCACAAGTTCACAGCATGGTTTTATAGTTTCGCATATACTAGGTGTAATCCGTCATTTCAAATCACAAGTCACTTTGACATAAACACTCAGTTCATTTCTCACACAGACTTCCCCTGACTACACGTAATGTGTTCCCCGTCTCCGAATTAGCTCACTAATCTCATCAAGAGTCTTACTACATACTAACAATCCACACTACCAGTCGCACTCCCTGCATTCATTATGCGAGCCTCGTCACGAACCATTCCCTCTACAGAGGTCAGTAAGAAACCGATTCATCCCTCGAGCCTCCTGCCTCGAATGTCTGATCCCTTAAGGTATCACCTCTCTTAAATTACTCAGAGAGTGTAAACCCAACCTTCCAAATAGATTCTACCTTCCACAAAGGGCATCATGTCTACAACTTACCCCTCATACAGTACCCCAATGCCCCAAACCTAGGGACGAAGGCACAAGCAAGGAACACATAGTTCACCACAAACATCTTCATGCGTCACTAGTCCGCCATCACGGCCCCCATAACTATATGTAACAATTCAAAGTAAGATCGTGGCCACGAGTCATCACCACCTCTCATACTTCCATCATGGTCACGTCACTCATGTGACCTAAGACCCACCCAACCGCACCGATACCATCCTAATCATTAACCTGATCACACTCCTAGGTTAGCCTTGCTAAGGTAACAATTCTACTTACTACGTTCTCACCCCTTGGCCTCCACCATCTCATGAGTCATAATGGTTCCCACTACAACGAGCTCATGGACCCAATAGCGTAAGAACCATGCACCACACCATTCTCGTAACAACTTTGCTCCGCTACCCTCCTTCAGAAGGAATCGATCTACCCAATACCAACCTCGAACTACTAACCACAGCATTCTCCTCATGGATCATGCACTTACCCTCCTTCATTATCAAGGACAGTCGATACTCATTCCGACGTTGCATCATCAACTAACCTCGTTGTCTAACCTGAACCATCCCAGGTGACTCTAGAGAAACTCCACAGAATTAGAGAAACACCGAGCTCCTCCTGAGAAATCCTACAAACCTCACCCCCTATTGGTTTCCCTAAAACACCGCACCCGGGATATCCAAGCTCACGAATCCAACAACAGACAACTACCTATAACTTCCCTACAAGGGTCATTGGTCCAATCGAAAGGTTCCTCCTGTGTAGTGCTTCCACGTCTATACCAAGAGGGTAGAACAACCAGCTCTACCCGAACACCACAAAAGAGCACACCCACACCGGCATCGCCTACTATCTTCCGTTCATAGTCGACAAACAACTACCACAAGGCTCTAATCCGAGGAAACCTTCCCTTAGTGTGGTTCTGTAAGAACCAATAAACAGCCTTAAGTGATCGCCTACCGTTAGTCGTCACTTTCTTATCCAGGGTGTCATCACACCACGTCATTCCAACTCTCGATCCCCCACCAGACAGAACCTCCCCCTTAAAGTGTAGAAGGTGACTCGACTATAGTCGTATTCCATAAGAGTACAACACACTGCGAACCAGTCCACACCGTAAAATGGAACCGAAGGGTCCTATAACCATTACAGGTGCACATAAGGCTTCTAACCTCATCCTTCAAGAAAATGAGTAGCACTTCTACTTTGCTGCCCAACCACATTATCATCTTCCATTCCAATTCCCTTTCATCTCACTCCTCGGAGTGACTTTCCAAGGACTGCTCACAACTCCGACCGGGAAAGCAATGACCTTGTCATCACTGTCCCACTACAAGCACCTTTCTTCATCAGGAGAAAGCTGGATCCCCCACAAAGCACTCAACATAACGGTCTCTCCCATCCTACGATGTCTTCCACACCTTTCCCACAATTGGAAGGGTGCTTGAAGCAGAATCAATACCTTCGATTTCCCTACCTACTAACCCAAGCGCTACTGCACTCACAGGGTACAGGTCCCCACTTCACTGATCGTGATCGCCTCGGCGATTATTGGTCAGACGCAATTGTAACCTTCTAGACTTCAACTCCACTAACCTTAAAGCTGACGCCATTTCGAACGTCACCCGTGTCCCCGCCTCACCTCCCAGGGGAACTTCTCAGAAGAACCTCTGACCTCAAGATCAAGCCGGACTCCCTTCACACGCAACCCGTATAACACCCAAAAGGTACCACGTCTACTATTCGCATACATGGTCTAACTTCCACCAAACTATCCCTGATTCTCAAAATCGCTCTACAATTCTTAACTTCAAATGGGAGCGCTTCCTCACATGTATACTCTCTATACGATACACTGGCCTGTAACAGGTAACTAGTGATGGCACGACTCCCACGCAACCACCAAGGACATCCCTCGATATGCGAAATCCCTTAGTCATGACTTCCCCCCTTCAGGGTCACCTTCCCTCACACCACCACTTCGCTTCCGTCCTCCGTACCTGGCATAGGGTACCTCATCAATATCTACTAGCTAATGCGTTTCTTATGACATAACGACAGTGCTCGAAGCACCCTACTCACAACATACTACGGCACATGGTGTGCAACCTCTATATCCATCGCAGATATACCTTGCATAACTTCCTAACTCCCCAAACCTACTCCCAAGGGTAGGATATCTCCTCGTCTAACCAACCTCCGCTCACCCACCGATCGAGCATAAACCACAGTCATGATCTCATCCCATGGATAAGTCAACTCTCACTTCTAGACTAACAAGTCAATAATAAGCATACCGACCAAATAACACGACACTGCACATCACATACCGAGGAGATTCCTTGAAATGATATCTCAATCTGAACTACTCGTCTAGATTTCCAAGTAGAATAGGCGTTAGCTAGGCGCCCTTCTAAATGAAACTCCAAACCAGTAACCCAGACGCCGAAGCAAGAAATATCATCTTCGGAACCTAACCTCCATGCCTATATAATCAACCACATGCGCACAAAAAAATATGCAAGCACCCACAAAATGAAAATGCAACATGCAATTCAACCCTCTCGGAATAACACACAGCCCTTCCCACGGCTCAAAGGTATTCGAACCTAGAGCTCTGATACCAACTGTAACAGCCTGACCCTCGAGAAATTAATTAAAACATTCTTTTAATTAACTAACACTTCATCTTCATACCTCCTTTAAAATCTAATCATAAGGTTACAATTTTTCTTCACAAAAGTCCTTAAGCTCTTCTTCTTTTATTAAATCAACAAATTCTTCAATAAAAATTCCAAACATTTCTTCATTCTTAAGGTTATTAAAAAGACCCTTCTTTAAAAATTTTAACATCGAGCTATACAATCAAGTGACGAATTTAGTATGAAAAGAAAAGCTACCTTTATTCCTTCAACGAAAAGTATCCAATTCCCAAAGTCCCGAATTTTCCTCTCATGAATACAAGACATGAAACATGTAAATAAATGACTCAAGTCTCTTATTCTCATTTCTCTTGCAATAAGAAAAATAAATCCAATACTAACTTCTAATAACTGGGATAAACAAAGAACGTCTCAAACTTCCAAGTCAATGGAGGGAGGAGAATCTCCTATCTCGCCTAATCTTCAATTAATGTTTTGTCAGGATCACCTGTGTTGTTATTTTATAAACACAATAAAATAACAACATTAGCACTAAGCTAGTAGGAAATATAATCAAAACATGTCATGCAATATTAAATGATTTATGCACAAATAAATATAAATATTGCACACAACAGTCCTTGCCTACCTATTCTTCCTTCCTTTCCTTTCCACTCTCTTCAAAGATGAACCTTTGGATCATCTTGTGACTTCTTAATTTCGGTATGTTTTATTAGTACTTTTCTCATTCCTAATACATAAAGAATCCCGCCCACGTGTGGCATATCCGCCCACAAGTGGCTTTCCCTCCGATTGAGATTTTCCGTCCAATGGATTTAATACCCATTGACTAATCATTCCGCCCTCCATTTGGAGGCTACCGCCCAATGGAGTTCATATCCATTGGCAATATTTTGAGTTATATTATTTTTTACAATTAACTACCTTCTCATTTAACCTCATATATGATTATTCAATCGAATATTGAAAATGTACATTCAACCAACTTACAAGACATTCACAATTTCATATCCTTCAATTTACTCGTTTTAAAAGAATGCTCATAAATTTATTGCAGAACATTCGACTCCTTCTTTAATGCTTCTAATCCTCCATGACCTTAGTCTTTGACTAAGATCGCACTTTCGTTCTTCATTCTTCTAATAACAATATTAGAATATAAAACACAATAGCAACTTTCAATAAATAATAAAGCAAACAACAACCTCCTGCTTCCATAACTTTCGGCCTGATTATGCCTAGGCCAATTCCCACATTTAATCACTTCTACTTTCAATAATCTCTCATATTTTAGCATCAAATATATGAGTTTGTTTGTCATTATAGATCCTACCTCAATTTGTCAAGGAAGGCCGAAAATCCAAGTTTGAAAATTCCAATTCGTAGCTCCAAAAATCTGATATGAATAAATCTTAGATTAAACCCCACAGATACTTCGAATATTCACACAAAAAAAAAAACTCACGAAAAACCACCCGAAATCTCACCTTTTGGAGCTTAAACGATGGCTGGACAGGGAGACAGAAACGGCTAGAAACAAACTCTCAAATCTGAAACAAATATTTTCAGATTAAAATCAACTCAATCTAGGTTTCAAACTTCATGAATATTCAAAGAAAAGTCCAAAAATCTTACCTATTTGGAGCCCCGAAAATGGACGGAAATCGTGCCCCGAAGCTACTGTTCACCGACCCCCTTCTCCGCCTCTCTCTCTCTCTCTCTCTCTCTCTCTCTCTCTCTCTCTCTCTGACCGACAGCAAGGGGGGCGCCGCTAGTCTGGTTTGAAGAAGAAGAAGAGGAGATGAAGCAAAAATTTCAGAGAAAAGAAAAAAAAATAAAAGGAACCCTAACCCGCTGAAGCAACGAAGCAACAAAAGGGTTTTCTGTTTTTAAAAGAAATTAAACCCCACGCGACCCAACACTGGGATGGGCTGTGGTCCAACATTTGACTTTTTTTTTTTATTTTTTTTTGTTTACATGTATAAATATCTAAATATAAACATATATCTAATCATATATATATATATATATATGTAAATATATATATATATACTTATAAAATAATCCTCCTTTTTATTTATTTATTATTATTTTTTATTTTCTTTCTGACCCGATTTAAATAATTAAAATAACAAATTATTAAAAATCGGTCATGGTACTACAACCTCCCCCACTAAAAGGGATTTCGTCCCCGAAATCAACGCACCTCAAGATGAGAATAAGTCCGGATATCTCTCCCGGATAGAAGACTCCCGCTCCCATGTTGCCTCGTCCTCACCGTGGTGCTGCCACAACACCTTGACATACTTCAAAGTCTTGCCCCGTAATACTTGCTCTCTCGTGTCTAGAATCCGAACCGCCTGTTCCTCATAAGTCACATCGCTGTCGACTGTCAAGTCCGACCAATCGAGGCGATGAGATGGGTCTGGCTCATATTTCCTAAGCATGGAAACATGAAAGACATTATGTACCAAGGACAATTGAGGTGGTAACCCCAATCTATACGCCACCGCCCTCATCTTCTCTTCGATCGGGAAAGGCCCGATAGAACGTGGTGACAATTTTCCACTCTTCACAAACCTCATTATCCCTTTCCTCGGGGAGATTCGGAGGAACACGTGATCTCCCACCTAGAATTCTAACGGCCTTCGCCTCTGGTCAGCGTAGCTCTTCTGACGAATCTGAGCTGTGGCTAACCTCTGCTTAATAACTGTAATCTTCTCCGTCATCTCTCGGACTATCTCCGGTCCTGTCAAAGCTGACTTTCCGACATCTGTCCAACATACTGGTGATCTACATGGTCTACCATTGAGTGCCTCGTAAGGCGTCATCTGAATGCTGGATTGATAACTGTTGTTGTAGATAAATTCTACAAATGATAAATTAACTTTCCACGAACCTCCAAAATCAAGTATGCATGCTCTCAACATATCCTCCAATACTTGTATCGTGCGATCGGATTGTCCATCCGTCTGTGGGTGAAAGGCAGTGCTAAATAGCATATCCATTCCCAAAGCTGCCTGTAACCTCTGCCAAAAGCGTGATGCAAACCGCGGATCACGATCTGATACTAGCGAAACAGGTACCCCGTGCAGGCGCACTATCCCTCTAACATACAAGCGTCCCAACTTCCCCATAGAATAGGTTAAACATATTGATAGAAAGTGCGTAGTCTTGGTCAATCTGTCCACTACTACCCAAATGGTGTCATGCTTCTACGGTGACTTCGATAATCCCAGGACAAAGTGAGTCGTCACGTGCTCCCACTTCCACTCTGAGATCGGTAGAGGCTGTAGTAAGCCTATTGGCTTCTGTTGTTCTATGTTCACCTGTTGATAGGTTCGGCACCATGACACAAACATAGCAATCTCATTCTTCATCCCTTTCCACCAAAACTTTCTACGAATGTTGTGGTACATCTTGGTACCCTGGGGATATACTGCTAGCCGAGAGCAACGAAACTGTCTAAGTACTTCGTGCCGACACGCCTCAGGAACAACAATTCTCCCTGCAAACCTCAGATTGCCATCCTAAAAAATAGTCCACTCAAGAACATTTTCACCATTCTTCAATTGTTCTCGGTATAGGTTACACTTTGCATCTTCTTTATGTTCCTCCACCACCCGAACTACTAATACTGACTGTGATTCTGCCGCAAATAACACTATGTAACCCTCCAACTCTTCTTGCTGTAAGTCATATCTGCCGATATCCTTCATCATCTTCCACTCCCTCACTGCTATGCTAGCAAGCGATCCCAATGATTTTTGGCTCAGGGCATCAGCCACAACATTGGCTTTGCCGTGATGGTACTAGAGACCGAAATCATAGTCGCTAAGGAATTCCATCCATCTCCTCTGTCTCAGATTTATGTCCTTCTGTGTAAAAAGGTATTTTAGACTCTTATAATCTAAAAACACCTCAAATCTCTCTCCATACAAGTAGTGTCGCCATGTCTTTAGAGCAAAGACGATTGCCACTAACTCTAAGTCATGAGTTGGATAGTTCTTCTCATACAGCTTTAACTGCCGTGACCCATATGCCACCACCTTTCCCTCCTGCATCAACACCCAACCAAGACCCTCCCCAAATGCGTCACAGTACACTACATACCCAACTCCTCTCTCCGGTATAACTTGAAAAGGTGCACTGGTTAGTCTTCTCTTTAATTCCTTAAATGTCGCCTCGTAACTATCGTCCCAGGAAAATCTAACGCCCTTGCGAGTAAGGCGCATCATCGGCGATGCAAGCCGAGAGAAGTCACTGAAAAACCTACGGTAGTAACAAGTAAGGCCCATAAAACTTCGTATTTCGAACACTGACTTGGGCCGCTCCGAATTCATCACTGCTTTTATCTTCATTGGGTTCACCACTACTCCACCACTAGACACCACATGCCTCAGGAATTTGACTTCGGAAAGCCAAAATTCGCATTTATCCAACTTCGCATACAACTTATGATCTCGCAACTACTACAAGGAGATCCATAAATGCTCCTCGTGTGCCTCCTCTAATGGCGAGTATATGAGAATGTCATCTACAAACACCACCACAAACCGATCGAGGTACTACCAAAAAATACGATTCATCAAATCCATAAAAGTGGTCGGTGCATTGGTTAACCTAAAGGGCATAACCACGAGCTCGTACTGTCCGCACCGTGGGCAAAAGGCCATTTTCTAGATATCCTCCTTTCTTACCCTCATTTGATGGTATCCCGACCTTAATTCGATCTTCGAAAAGCTGGTAGAAACTTTCAACCAGTCAAACAGATCATCTATGCGGTGCATCAGATACTTATTCTTTATTATCATCTGGTTAAGCTTTCTATAGTCGATGCATAGGTGCAACCACCCATCCTTCTTCTTCATAAATAAGGCCGGTGCACCCAACGGGGATGCACTTGGTCGAATGAACCCCTTATCTTCTAACTCCTTACGCTGGGCCTTCAACTCAGCTAGCTCGACAGGAGCAAACTGATAAGAAGGCATAGAAATGAGGTATGTCCCTGGTATCAACTCTATCGAGAATTCCACCTCCCTTCGTGGGGGAAGCTTGGAAAACTAGATGGGAAAACATCAGGAAACTCACAGACGACTGAAGGGAGATCAGCATAATAAGGCTGATCTCCGTCAATAGTGAGGGCCGCCTACAATGAACTATGACACATGCCCTACATTGATGAGCACGTAGGTGCTGACCAATCATCCCGATCTCCCACGAATGAAAGAGGCTCCCCCTCGACCTTGTGAATAGTGACTCGACGTCTGTCGCAGTCAATATGGGCATGAAAGGCTACTTACCAGTCCATCCTAAGAATGAGGTCAATGGAACCCATGTCAAGAACCACAAAATCAAATGACAACTGATGATGTGCTACAACTACCTCGCAACCTCGGCATAACTGATTAACCACGACTGTCACCCTAGTTGGAATATCCACCAATAATGCCCATTCTAATCTTTCCATCTTCAAGCCCAAAGATGCAACAAATGTAGATGCTATGAAAGAATAAGAGGCTGCCGTGTCCACAAGTACTCGTGCACACTGTTAGCTTAACAAGGCTTAACCATCCGTTTTGATGATAACAAACCAATATGGATCTAATTGTGTGTTAAGATCAATTTTCAGGATTGAAATACATAGC
>JAULLG010382604.1:0-16743 GCA_035668355.1 Sarracenia leucophylla
CCCTAGTCGCCAACACCGTCACGACTCATGGTCGTCACCAGTCAGGACACAGTCACTGATACCGTCCGGACCCAGCCTCTCCGTCAGGACTCCAGACGCCGACACCGTCCAGACTGCCCATTACCATCCGGACTGGTCGCGCCATTAACTCCTTTTCCTAGAAAGACTTGCACTTTTTGAAATATATAAATAGGACCCCAGACCCCTCACTTTTCATCATCCAGGTCCTTCGACAACAAGTCCTCTTCTCTCTCTATAATTACACTTCTGCCTCTTTTAGGCCAGCACTGGAAGGTCCGAGCCTCGACGAGGAGCTGCCGATGCTAGCCGATAACCTCTCGAAGATGGTTTCTACCCCGACTATGCGTGGCTAAGTTCCTTTTCTACCCTGGGTTCAGATGAAGCCAGAGTTTGGTAATTTAGGAGTAGATTAATTTTATTATTTCATTTTATCCTTTTGTAATGGATTCATTATGCAACAATTATATTCCACGACATATTTGATCGTTGGATAATTTTTATTTTTCTAATTTAATTAATATTCCATTTAATCCTTCTGTGATTGTATTAAATGAGTGTTGTATAACTGTGCTTATTATTATTCGAAGATTAAATATGAGATATTCTATGCCATGGATAAGACGGGTCGTGCTCTGGACGAACCATACTATAATCCTGGATAGGGTATGCCGTATTTAATATTCAGAGGTTTTAATTGTTTACATGCGATATTTTATGCTATTGATGAGATGGATTATGCTTCGGATAGTCCATGCCAATATCTTAGATAAGATATATCGTGTTTGCATGTAAATCTCTTTTTCTTGAATTCCATAATGGTCATGTCACAGTAGGATTTGAATCTATTAAAGACTAAATAAAATAAGAAGTTAACTGAAACTAGAAAACCAAATGAAGGTGAATTCTGACCTGAGGCAGATTCTTTCTCATTTATATCTCTTAATTCTTATCTGTTGGCTTAGAATAGATTAATTAGAAGTAAAAGTAATTAATTTTGAATATAAAAAACCAAAATCCTTTTTAAATATTTTAGAATTGAATAAACTGAGATATTTTGACAAGCTGCCCATTTTCCTCATGGGAATGATCCGGACTCTACACTAGCTATCTGTTAGTGTGGATTTTGGTATAAACTGTTAATAGGACGACACGCTAACCAGGTACCATAAACCCGAATCATCCGAGATCCACGATACGGACCAAAAAAACAACCAATGGCTTATAATTCCACTCACGAAGATTATCGGCCTAACCAGAGGTCACTTCTACAAAACACAACCCAACTCTCACACCTGGAGGTTAAAACAACGAACTCTTGCTAAGAGATAAGAGAAAACATACCCGTATTCATGCCACTACATCGACTCACTTACAACACATCATCCAAAGGTTACTACTAAGAACCAACCCGCAACAATCTCAATCTCATCATAACCAAAGCTCTAAATCATTCGAGATAAAGTGTCTCTCCACAAATTCACACTCTCCAAGGGGAAACCAACAAACAACCTAAAACAACTGCCAATGTCTGGCTTACCAATCATCACTCACTCGTCCATAAACATTTTTGTACCTCACTGTACAAAATGTGCTCGATCATCTGTGATACCCATGTTACCAACAGCTCCAAACCCCCAACCTCAGTGTCACTTGGAAATGCTCACAACTATCAAGCCGATTATACACCACACCAGTACCCACTATCATGCCAAGGGTTCACCATGGGTACACACAAAATACCACGCTAAACACTTAGAAAGATACAGAGAATGCTCTAACATAACCATGCCACTACATCAATGGAGTCTATCACAAACGCCCTACGTCTAGCATACCCAAAGAACACTACCAAGGGATCCTTCTAACTCCAAACGATGGTGTGATAACCTCAACATTGCTACCCAAACTTCAAGCACCTTCATCTACCTAGAAAAACTGCACTACCCAATGTGCCATTCTAATGCAACTGTACCACTCACACGTACCACGTACTAGCAACACCCAATGAGCCCGCTCATCACCCAGAAGTGGGCACTTCAAGTGACCACATTGCCACGTAAGAAGGAAACCAACACAACTAGCTTCTTGACTCCCAAGACCACGTTCCTAAGCACTTACTAGAAAGGAAGAAAATGTCTTGCGTCACAACATCTCAATGTCGAAACAACCACTAAACCTATCGGATCGTCTTTCATGAAAGCTCACGAAAGACTCCCAATCATAGTACACCCTTGGTGTGTACTTGAACTATCTCAAGCATTAGCTTCATCCGAGCACACCTAAGATCTTGCCATAGAAAGATCTCTCAGAAAAATCTATGACCACAAAAGTAGCAACTGACTTTCTTTCCACAAACCCTAAATAATAGGGCATTAAACTATACCACGGTTACCACATATCTGCCAAGGTCTAAAAACTCATCAACTTCTCATTGACCCTTACAACTGGGATACAAATCTCAATCTCAAGTGGAGGCATAACTCAAAACACGTGTTCCTAGAACAACGCACAAACCTGAAACTAGGTACTGATGACGACACAGCATCGCAACGACTACCAATGGCACAATACAAAGGATACCTCTTAAACCCAACCCCTATCTACAAGGGCTAACATCGCATCATACTACCACTATGTTTCTGTCTACTATGTTCTCATCTACGTTGCCTCGTATAGCACATTCCTGTCCATATAAGCTCGGTAGTACACGACTTACGATGTGAAAGACGAGTGAGAACAACACATGGCTCACGACATAGCACGACTTAAGATGTATAAACCACCACATCTCTCATAAAACCACATCAAGCACCCACCTAGATGACATGTTTCTTAACACCACACGCCTACCGTCTTCTACCTTAAACTAACTTGACATGTTATCACAAGAAAAAAATCCCCATTTAAGACTATACTAACGTCCACATCATACCAACAGAGATGCCCAACCATGATTATGCAAGCACATAAGGGCAACTAACCCACACCAATACAATATAACAATCCTACGACCATCCACAATGACAACCAACCAATCAACTCTGAGTTGCCTTCGCAAGAAATATTGCTCCTCAGATGAACTTAAATAAACCTCCAAGTCAGAAACAATATTGATCAGACGTGTTTCTAATCGGATTTCCATGTAACCCACCAAATCTTATAATAGTCTAGGAATTTAACCCCATGCCCACATAACATATAGCACATAACTATGATGTTCCGCTATATATTCTTTTAGACATCCTAAGATGTATATAAAACACATGTTGCAGCGCTCTCACTACGGAAAATTTATCCTCATAACTCAGGTATTCGTACCTAGAGCTTTCATCCCAATCTGTAACATCCCGGCCCGTTACTAATAAAACCTAACATTTAAGCTGCAAAAGAAAGTCACTTTTGTTAACCCAAATCGAAACTGAATCGAAAATCCTTTGAAGAAAGTTTAATGTTTAGTAAAATGAATCAAAATCCATTATTTTTAATAAGAAGGAAAAAGGTAAACAAATATCTTTTATATAGAAAATAATCCTCAAAATAGGTTTGAAATAAGCCAAAAAGGGTTCCCAAGAACATTTAAACAAATCTGGTTTTAAAACACATTTTCAGAAAATTCACATAACAGCTGACCGTTCGAGTGGTTCCCTACTCGAGAGTTGCCATTTGAAAACCTTTCGAAAATTCTCAAGTTTTTACCAAAAACTCACATTTTTACCATTTTTCAGTCTAGGTTCAAATATGGAGTAAAACATGTAAAACTACTATAAATCCGTGAAAAAAATTTCAAAAGCCCAAAAACATGTGATAGATCATAATCAAAATAAAGGTTTTTCATCCAAACGAGAATATAAAACTCGAATAAAAACTTCCAAACGATCTCACATGCAACAATAAACGGTCACTGGCCTTACAATATTACAAACGGCTTCCCAATAACCCTTAAATACATGAATACAATTTAATAAACACTTATATTACATGGATTAAAGGATGTACAATAATCCTAGATAATTCTATCTCAAAGTAGTCGGAAGCTCCTACCAAGCACCTCAATCCACTGATCATCATCCGCTAATACCTTACACGTTGTTCAATAACAACGTGAGCCATGGCTCATAGGGGATAAACTAACAATGAACTAAACACAATATGCGAGGTTAATCATGTGAAAAGAGTTAAAAATATTTAAGCAAAAACATATACATTACCATATAAAAAATTTTATGTCACATAATCCATTTTTTTATTCAAAACCTCATTCCAAAACGTTTTCATCCCTATTACCATTCCTCGTTTAAATCCTTATCAAAACCGTTGTTTTATCCATTTCAAACCCTTAGTTCCTTAACATTTTCAACTCTTCGTTCACAAAACCATTAGCAAGTTTCATCCAAATCTGTACCTTTAATTTTAGGTTTAGGGTTTCGGATGTTTGTGTCTAGGTCCGCCGTCCAATTCACAATTAGCATGTTTCATCCAAATCTGGTACAAGGTATATGGCACCCACTTACACACACCTATATGCATATCTCATTCTTTATATAACATGCTTTAGGGTAGTTTGTGTTTTTATTGCCATAAAGAAATTATGAATTTATCATGATTTCTAAGAATTGGCGCGCAAAAGGGGCACGAGCACCTTCAAGCACCATCGAGCGCTCAAAGAGTGCTCGAGCGGCATTAAACGACTTCGAGAAGCCAATATTAATTGTCTTTCTCGTTAAGCCGAGAGTTAAGATATTGAAGCGCCCGTAGAGTGCTCGAGCGCCTCTGTTTAACATCTTATTTCTCTTTTTCGAGAGTTGGGTTTTTGAGACTCTTGTAGTGCGCCCGTAGAGCACTCGAGCTCACCATTGAAACGCTGAACAACTCTCATTAGCACAGGAAGAAAAAGTCTATAATCTTTAACTGCACTCAAAAAGCGCTCGTGCACCATCATGCACTCGCGGCGCACTCGAAGAGCGTTCTAGCACCGGCATGTTTTCCCATATAAACTCAACTTAACGGCAGCTAGGGTTGAGCCTTTTATTTTGAGAGAACCAACTGTGTTTTTGCTCTAGCTCTACCTTCTCTCTAGGTCTCCTATCACCCTAATGCTTCTCTCTCACAATTGAAGCTTACTGTGGGTGTTATCAAGGTATTCATATGTACACCGTAGATTGTATGTTTTTGTACCTTGTGTTTATCCATTCATCAGCCATATCATGCACACATCTTTTCATCACTAAACACACATCTGGACGAGGTAACTCAGAGTCATCGTTCATATGGAGATCGGGAGTGGCTCCCGTGGACACAACAGGAACAAGTAAGGTGCTCAGGAAGCTACGTCAACAATACCGGAGTTAAGAATCCATATGGTATATTGTTATAAATCATTTTCTTATATTTTGATAACCTTCTAGGTTTGTAGTAAAATATATTTGCGTGTTGGTGCCGTGGTTTTCATCCCGGGGATTTATCGTAGGGTTTCCACAAAATCGTGTGTGCTAATTTTGTGGTTGTTGATGGATTGGGGTTAATATTATTTTTGCCGATTGAACAAACTCACTAGTTTGTTAGGATCTAAGATTAATTTCATACATTAATCGGAATAATTTTAATTATATCGTCCTTAAACCTAATCATGCCTCTAGATTTACATAAGTGGTTCATAACTATAATTTCATTAGGTATGAGAGCGAGGTTATCTTTTTTTGGTCTAACCACCTGAGTTGATCTCGTAGCTACCATAAACCCCGGGTTAGAAAGAGAAGGTTTCTTTGTATCTCGTCTGCCGCGTTTTAACGGCTCTAATTATCCCTACTAGAAAGCTAGAATTTGGTCTTTTCTTAATTCCATGGGGATACGTGTTTGGAAGTCTGTTGTGCATGGTTATGAATTGCCCAAAATTGAAAATTCCACCACTCATGAAACTCGGGATACGACCGAATGTAAATGGACGGTCGTAGACAACTCTTATATCGAGTATAACTACAAAGTACTTCGTGCAATACACAACGCCTTTGGTCCCAATGAATTCTCTAGAATCTCACATTGTGTGATAGCCAAGGATGCTTGGGACATTCTTCCATTCACTCACGAGGGAATCCAAGATGGTTAAGACCTCCAGATTCCAAATGTTGACTACTAGGTTCAAAGAACTTAGAATGTCTGAAAGTGAGTCCTTCGACCACTTTTATTCCAACCATAGCGAGATTGTTAATTCATTCTTTACGTTAGGCGAACCCCACACTTCCTCCAAAGTCGTAAGAAAAATTCTTAGGTCCTTACCTGAAAAGTTTAGGCCTAACTTTGCTGCCATCGAAGAGAGCAATGATGTGGACTCCCTCAAGGTTGAAGAGTTAGTAAGCAATCTCCAAACCTACGAACTTAATCACCTCTCATCCCGCAATGTCCCATCTACTTCCGGTAAGGGTGTGGCCTTGAAATCCACTCATCTCAAACCTGTGGATAGCGATGATGACTTAGTCGATATTGATGAGGAGGACCTTCCCCTTCTTGCGAGAAAATTTTACAAATTTGTTAAATTTGGAAATGAGCAAACCTCAAATCAATCAAATCCAAGATTAACCATCACTTCGAAAAATGTGAGTCATCGAAATTTCTCTAACATCTTCTCCAGCTCAAATAGGTCTTAAGGCATCCAATGCCATGAGTGTCATGATTTTGGTCATGTTCAAGCCACATGTGTCAATTTTCTCAAGAGAAAAAAGAGAAAGAGCTTTATCGTCACTTGGGGATGACAATAGTGAGGAAGAAATTGAAGATAAAGTTGAGAACGACACCATCTCAATTGACAAGGACGCACAATCCAAATACGTCGTCCTCGTATCCACCATAGGCTATGGTGACCCCTCTGTTCCTACTGTCACCTCGACTACTCTCACATATGAAACTCCTCTAATAGTCAATTCACCGTGTGAATTAAGTGAAGACATAGGAAGCAACAAAGAGGAGGATGAAAATGAAAATGGATCCACACATGATGCTTATGAGGAACTCATTAAAGAATGCCTCACTCTCAGGAAGGAGAATGAAAAATTAAAAGAATGCTGCATTTCTCTCAAAAAGGAATGGGACTTCCTTAAGAGTGACATCATTGCACGTGATCTTGAGATAACTACTCTTGGAGAGTACCAAGCTAATCTAGTCAACACCTTTTCATCAATTGAGAAAGAATGATTAAATTACTAGGAAGAACTGGCAATCTCTAGATCAAGCATCACATCGCTTCAGAAGAACCTCTTAGAGGTTACCTCTTTGATGAAAAGAAGCGAGGCTGGTTCTCACATTACTGATCTCTCACGATCCTTCCGCAATCGTTTTGGTCTTGGATTTCTAGATCCCCTTTCTCTATCCACTCTTCTATCCGAAGACTCTAAATGAGTCATCTTTGTTAAGCCATCTTCAGCTACTCCCTCATCCGACGTACCAGATCTTATTGGTCTTCAAGGACTGAATCATGCGGTTCCCAACCAAAGAAATCACTAAAGATCTTCCACTGCCATATCCCATAAGTTAAAGGACCATTTCCCTTCCTCAACTTCTCGAGATGATTCCTCCTTGGACGATTCTCATGGAAAGGTCCCTACAATAGCAATCACTGGTGGGAAAGAGACATTGGTTGATATTGCACTGAAGAAAGCTTCGGGTTCTTCTTTTTCGACATATTTCACTTCCATGTCTCCTTCAAGATCTAGACCACATCCATTGTGCCACTATCGTGGGGTAGCATGCCACACAAGACCAAACTGCTATCGTCTAAAAAGGGATAGGACTAGAGGGAAATGTCAGAACCAATCTTTGATTGGTAGGGATACAAGTTTAGCTCATCCTCTTCGGGGCGTGAACAAACCATGGCTTTAAGCCACATAAATGACCTGGCTGCCCAATCCTCATATCTTGGTGCACAAATCGATAAACTATCTCTGGTTATGTCCAAACCACGTTCCTCTACTCTTAGACGAAGTCATAGTCGTCCTAGGAAATTACCTCCTCGAACCCAATCTAGACCTATTGTCGTCACCCCTCCTAAGGAAGGGAGAGAGCCCTCCAAAGAAAGAAAACTCTAATGGTAAGAAATGTCCATGGAGTAAGGGGTGTTGTTATCTTCCTCGGTGTTTCCTAACCAAGAATATGTGTTAATAGCTGGTGGCTCCTATCACATTACACCAGATGTTTTGTCCATCAAACTTTGTACATTGTAAATGCTCTAGCACTTTCCCTGCCAAGTGTGCATAGTGAGCTGGTCCATATGCTTGTACAACCCCCAGGTGATCCTCTGGCTTATGCCTTCTGGTTGATTAGGTTTGTTGTTTCACTATATTTTCCTTAAATTATGTATTCCATCGAGGGACGTCAAAAGAAAATTTGCATACTATGCATATTTATTATACTTCTTTTTGTTTCTGTCCTTTGCATGCCTGTGTGCCTAAAATGCTATAATAGACATGAATACGAGACAAGATATCCATCACTCCTACACAGCACAATTATTTTGACAAATCTCCATGACAATTGGATTTTCTTTTATCTTGTATAATTTTGCATGTATCCATAATGTGACTTGGTGGCCATGTTGTTCTATCTATTGCACACACTCCTTGAGGTCCTAATGCTTGTGGGTCACAGGTCAGTTCAATCTCTAGTCATTATATTATGACCATCTGGTCCTTGATCTAGATTGTCCTATGTTTGTGGTCTACCTTTAGACATTTTCCCTCGCCAAGTTCAGCATTTGAATGACCTCCTATTGTAAGTGTAAGTCTTTACTCTATGTGAGTAACCGCTTACGTTCGGTGTAAGTCGTCGTTCCTGTATCCCTTTTAACAAAAAAAATATATGTGTTGTCTATACCCATTGTTGTGTATCACAATTGTCACACTTATAAGAAAAAAAGCGTGTTTGACCATGTTATGGTCTGGGTTATAAATGGGCAAGAGATCACGTGTGTGTCTCTTGGTTAAAAAGACTGAGGTTTGTGCGCAAATCTTAAGGTCGAAATATTCCTGAGTTTGTCCTCTAGGTTCAAGCAGATGATTCATCTCCTTATGATTAGACTTGTTCTCATATTATACCTTTCTAAGTATCTTGATCCTATGCACCGAGTTCACCATTCACCTTAAATAGAAGGTTGACATGTACCACTTACACTTGAGTTAATACTTGAATTGTATATTGATTCATTGATTATCAAATTTTCATACAAATTTCTCAAGTCTTATGTGCTTCTGTAAGTCTCCTGGTCGAGACCTGTCTCACCGTCATACTTGTAATATGCACTCCTTTTATATGTATTGTATATTTTCATTTTTGCATGATGTTTCATTGGGTATTCTCAGGTTGAGGGGAAGATATTTAGAGAGTACTTATGTGAGTGTTAACTCATTTTCTTGGGGGGTTGCTCAACTAAGTGGGAGAGTGGTCATGGATGGAAGTTCTAGCGCACAAGTGTTGTAATCACGCTCGAATGTCTGTGTCATTTCTACATGTCAAATGACAAGACCTTTCTCTATTGCACACGTTTCCCATGTGTCTCTGTCTCATAAAATGTTTAATTTTGACCCTTGGACTCAAGAATTTCCCCCTTTGCTACCTTATCCGTCGTAGCCATCGTTTGTCGTCCCCTTCAACGAGTCCTTGAGTCTGTCTGTCTCTCTCTCTCTCTCTCTCTCTCTCTCTCTCTCTCTCTCCCCTATCAATCTGTGTTCCCATGGACAATCCTAGCTCTCCACCTCGACTACGTATTATCACCTTCGATCGTGGTGTCGCAGGAGAACCGACCATAGGGACCATTTTTGCCCACCTCGAGGGGTTAAACTTCCATGTGGACTCACGATTTAATGAGGTCAAGTGACGCTCTCGTGCATTAGAGCACTAGTTTTATGACTTGCGGGTTTCTCATGAAGGTCTTTGAAGCGATGTAACAGGTGCACACCATCATCTTCATCGTCACATGACTTCCCTTTGTCAATCCTTCTCTACCATCCAGTCCTAAGTCAGACAACTTGAAGAGCGTATCCGGATCCTTGAACAGCATGTCTAGGACATCACCAAAGATCCTGATACCCCTAACAATGGCCAGGCCCAAGACATCCCTACTCCGTATGCAATTTTCTTTTCCCGGACAAAAAGGGAGAGAAATAATCTGTGATAGGAGAAGTAGTACTGTTGGAGAAACTACTGCTTTTCTATCTAGATATGTATCATATTATGATTTGACATACAACATTTCTAGTTTATGCTTATTCGTGATGTATGCTTCCACTAGGTTATATCTATCCTTTCATCAATGCATAATGTTATTACTTATAATTTTTTCCTGCCATGATTCCCTTAATCTATAATTATGTTTTATTTTCATATCACATATATGCTTCATGTTGGTTTTGTGTTTTCTGTGTAGTGAGCAGGTACATATTGTTTATACAAGACTTACAGTTTAGATTAGGGTCACGAGTATAATTGAGTTCGTGGTTCTCATGTATCCTCATAGATTCCTTTTATTGTATTGGTTTGTTTATCTTAATGGTTTTGTCCTGAAAATGCCAAAGGGGGAGATTATTAGTATTTTAGCTATTCCCGGATTAGGCACAAAACCATTGTGTTTGAAACTTTGATTTTGGGTTTGGAATTTTGGGTGTTTGTGTCTAGGTCATCCATCCAATTCACAATCAGCAAGCCCGCTCTGAATCCGGTACAAGGTATATGGCATCCACTTACACACACCCATATGCATATCCCATTCTTTATATCATATGCTTTAGGGTAGTTTGTGTTTTTATTGCCTTAGAGAAATTATGACCTTATCATGATTTTTAGGAACTGGCGCACGAACAGGGTACGAGCACCTTCAAGTGCCATCGAGCACTCGAGTGGCCAATATTAATTGTGCCTTTCTCGTTAAGTTAGGAGTTGAGATATTAAAGTACCCGTAGAGCGCTCAAGCGCCTATATTTAATATTTTATTTCTCTTTACCAAGAGTTAGGTTTTTTAGGCGCCCGTAGAGTGCTCGAGCTCATCATTGAAACCCTGAACAACTCTCATTGGTGCAGGTAGAAAAAGCTTGTAATCTTTATTTATGCTCGAAGAGTGCTCATGCGCCATTATACGCTCGTGGCGCACTCGAAGAGCGCTGTAGCGCCAGTACATTTTTGCTCCAGCTCTACCTTCTCTCTAGGTCTCCTATCACCCTAATGCTTCTCTCTCACGATTGAAGCTTATTATGGGTGTTATCAAGGTAGTCATATTAGGGATGTAAGCGGTTCAGTTTGGTCAGTTTTGGAGTGGTTTTGTCAACCGAACTGAAACAATCATTTTTTATTTTGAAAAACCAATACCGATCGATCTTTCTAAGGTAACGAAGGAACTATTTTCAAGATCGGTTTGGTTGGTTTGGTCGGTTTAGATCGTTTGAATTCCAATAATCAAAAACACCTAATATTCTAATATACATAAATATTGATGCTACAAAAAAGTTGTTGTTAACCACTCTACTACTAGTCTGCTACTACATAATCTATGTTCAATTTGGTACCTTTTCTTCCACCATCTGAATCCTAAAGAGTCATTAAGATTCAACGTTTTCTCTTTTTATTTCTTTCTTTTGACACTATTTTCATCATGAAAACGATACACACTATCTTGGGAAAAAAGGTAGATTTTTGAATTACACTTCCAGGTTTAAGAAACATAATATAGTGTTCAAACTTATTATATTCAAGAAATTCCAAAGAAGTACTAAAGCATCCCAGCCACTAGTTGATAAAAGAATAGACATAAAATAGATGACAAGAAGCTTAATATATACATAATATAAATTCAAAAATATATATAGACATAATGTAGTGTTCGGTCGGTTCGGTTGAAACCGAACCGAAAAAAGGTTAAACCGCGCACCGAACTGAAAATCAATTTTTTAAGGATTTAAAAGCCCAAACAGATTGAAAAACTTATAAACTGATCAAAACCATTAATTTTTGATCGATTTGATCGATCGGTTCAGTTATTTCGGTTATTCTTACATCCCTAATTTATATGTCCACCATGGATTGTATGTTTTAGTACCTTGTGTTTATCCTTTCATCAACCATATCATACACACATCTTACATAACTAAACACACATCTGGTCAAGTTAACTCGGAGTCGTCATTGATATGAAGATCGAGAGTGGCTCCTGAGGATACTATAGTATCAAGTAAGGCACTCGGGGAGCTACATCAACAATACTGGAGTTGGACGTACATGGGGCATATGGGTATTAGTCCTTTTTTTATATTTTGATAACCTTATTGATTTGTAGTGAAATATATTTGTGTATTGATGCCATAGTTTTCCTCCCGGGAATTTACCCTAGGGTTTCCAAGTAAAATCATGTGTGCTAATTTTGTGGTTTAATGGATTGGGGTTAATATTATTTTTGTCAATTGAACAAACTCACTAGTTTGTTAGAGTCTAAGAATAATTTTATACATTAATTGGACCAATTTTAATTGTATCGGCCTTAAACCAAATCACCCCCTTTAGGTTTACATAAGTGGTTCGTAGCTATAATTTCACATGTATTAAAATTAGTATAAGTTATTAATCAACCATATCACAGGTTTAGTTATTATCCAACAACCTGTGGGTCTCAACACCCACACCCACACCCACACACTCGTCATAGAGACACCGAATTAACTAGTGATTCAGAGCATGAACTGACGTCGGACGAGCTTATAGACATGACCAAGGCTTTAACCACCCTTAGGCCAATACGTATTGTAATGTCCTAACCCTGGATATTATAATAATCATGTAAATGAGACCACATGTGCCGGAGAAACAACCAAACCAAGAAAAAGAAACGAATCGAAGACCTCGAGTTTTGTCTCAAGAAAACATTAGTTTTCATATAATTTAAATCATTTGATTTGAAAATCCCTTTTTCAAGTTTGAACATGTTAAAACCCCTCTTTATAATGTGAAAACCAAGCCCAAAACATCTCTCAAAGTCTCCATTTAAATAACAAGACTCGTAGTTTGGAAATCAGGGACCTCTCGAATGGACCCACCATCGCTTGAGCGGTGTTAATAGACACTATGAAATACAGCAAGGTGCTATGAATTGATTTTCTAATAAAAACCTATTTTTATGATTCCAAAAGCCAGATGTAGCATAACTAAGATGATTCGGCCAATTAAGAGTGCTTGCAAATTGGAATTACCAAGTTTTGACGCATAAAATGAAACAAGTGAAAAACATTTATGTTTTGAAAACGTTTTCAAATGTTTGGTTTTAATTCCAATTGCACCTTCTTATGTACATGTATTCACTCACCCCGAAACCATCTTAATCATCATCAAACATACCCACCCAATAACAACATAAACAAAGGAATGTACTACCGACCTATAGAAACCATACACATTAACCATAGGTATTCATACATCATCAAGGGTAGCTTAAGAGTAATCTACAAAACCCTAGTCCTTACTATGCATACAAATCATGTCAATGGCCTTAAGGCCTTACAAATATCCAATCGAAACGAAAGTTAACATTTTGGACAAACCTTCGAATGTCTTGAAAAATAAACAACCACTACTAATAACCAAAACAATTAACATGAGACATATGCCCAGTCATCCAAATCCCATATCATCAAAGACGTGGAACGCATCATGAACCGTCTAACCTTATACTACCATCTTGTCGCTGTCACCTGAAATGTTTTTATGAAACAACTTGAACGGAAGCTCATAGGATATATGATAATCAAATAAAATATAAATGTTATGCGAAGATGGTTATGCAATAATTTATAATAGATATACTTTTGAAGAAAAACACCATTTCCTTTGCTAACAAACCACTAAGGTATAACGATTTTGAAAATGAAAATTTCACACTTAACTTTCCATTTGCACTACCACCCAAGTCTCTTCCCAAGGAATCCTCACACCCACAATGTCGTGATCACAACCTTGGTTATAATCATACACAACTAAACCACACACCACATACAGAATTCAACCAAGGGGCTGAGTTTCTCGTGGGTTCACAAGGAACCGCACACCACTTACGGACTTCGACTAAGGGGCTGGGTTGCCCGTAGGTTCACAAGGAACCACTCTACTACAAAAATCATATGTCACCACCACACAAATCCAGTTCTTCCACACAATACCCAATCATGTCCTCAAATGGCTATAACACCGATAGCCCCAATAATATTGGTGGTATGATAGAAAATAAATAAACAACCACAAAATTAAGGCAAAGGCTAAGCTAGCCCACCATACGTAGCATATCCCACCAAACACTCAACACACAACACACCCTTATTGTTTTCCATTACTACTCAATTGGGGCTCAATTTCATGTATTCATGATCAATTTTATGATTATAAACTCAATTTCTTATTTTTCCCAATTTCCTAAGAAAACACTAATTTTAAATCGTAGCCCTAAAGCTAAGATTTCACAACACATCGAATTGACAAATTGACGAGATAAGTAAGTTTTTATCATGTTAGGATAGCAAGAAAACTAATGAATTTGTACAATCTAGCCCTTAGGGTTCGGCCAAAATGGAAATGACAAGTATATCCATACACAAACGACGTCTATTGAAAATATACAACTCATAACACATCAAGGGTTCAAGGATTAGCATATATCCTATCTTAATCACGTAGACGATTCACCAAATCAGTGGTCCCGAGCTCTTAACCTCAGCAAATCACCTAGAACAATGTTTGGTTTTGTGAAAACATGGAAAGGAAGATGGAAATCATGAATCTCAAGAAGAAATCTTGAAAAAACTTACCAAATGAGGATTAAATATCAAGCCAAACACCTCCTTGGAACCATAGGCACCGTCTCCTCTTAGTTTCAGACCTTGGAGAGGGAAAAATATAAGAAAAGTGCCTCAAACCCTCAAGCCCACCACTGTTTTTAAAAACAGGATTTGCTGAGACCGCTCAAGTGGTTGGTAGTCTGCTTGAGCCGATCTCTGCTGAATGGCCCTAGTCAAAATTGTAAAAATCGAGGCTCGTATCTGATCCAAACGTCACCAAACTTGACCTAACACCCTAAAATAATATTCCAGAGGTTCCAAAACACATGGTACTATCCAATGACCCTAATTCAAAATCAAAATTTTAATTCATTCCAAACTGTTAACCGGTTTTTGAGAAAAAGTTTTTAAAGAAAAAGTTTTGCAATCCGGTTCAATTAAAATTTGAAATTGAAATGGTTTGAGCCATTACAAACTCCCCCTCTTAGGGGATTTTATCCCCGAAATCAACGTAACTCATGAAGAATATAACTCTCTCCTCAATCACAAAGGGTCCGACAAACGTCTCTTACCAAACCTCAACAAACCTTTCTACGAAGAAACCCATAAGAAGATATAACCTTCCACTTCGAACTCCAATAATTGCCATCCCATATCTGTATAAACTCTCGAACGATCTAGCGCTGGGATCAAACACTGTCGAATGGTCACTATCTTCTCAGTCATCTTTCTGACTAACTCCGATCTCAATAAGACTGACTCTCCTTTGTCTGCCCAATATACCGGTGACCTACATGTCTTACCATACTACATCCCTAAAGGTGCCAGTTGAATACCCAACCGATAGCTACTGTCCTAGGAAAACAATGCCAATGGCTAAAGTTCCTCCCACGATCCTAAAAAATCCAACATGCCAACTTGTTGGCCTAAAGGCTTTTTCAATTAATCCTTGATTTTGGTTTTGATTATAACAACGCATTGATTTGTTGTTACTTATATTTGAGCTTTGTTTGAGTTTTGTTCATAGGTTTTAATTCTTGTTTGAAGCTCAATTTATAGCAAAAGGCAAGTATATAAGGCTAAAGTTGAAGCTCAAGAAGAACATGAAGATCAACTCATGGAAGACTTTAAGTTGGCTAAAGCAAATGTGAAGTCCTTTTGTAAAGGGAAGTTCAGTATGGAGAATAAAGCAAAGTTGAAGAAGTATAAAAGCATCAAGTAACATTTAAGAAGAAGTATTTTGGATTTATTTTGGTAAGGGGATATCAAAATTCAAGAGCTAGAACATTTATAGATCAAAGGGATAATGATAGCTCAATGTGAGATCAAAGTTCAAAATGACATATCCTTAGTATTTTGGGTATAACTTTAACTCAAGAAGGAATTTAGAGGTGATTCTTGAAGCATTGGATATATGACTTCAATATCTTTAATTGGCTATAAAATTCACCCAATTTGGAGTTCGGATAAAGAAGATATGACCGTTTGAAGTCTACTCGAAGAGTGTTGAAAATTCATATTCACAGCAAGGCATAAAATTTCGTATGTTTTTGAAAAAGTTCGTCAGTTTTGAAAAAATGACGTCGGTTTCTGCGTCCGTTTTTTACCGAGACTTTTCTCTCTCATCTGTGCACCAAAATGGACGTCCGTTTGCAACAAATTTCTTCAGTATTGGTTTGGGCACCAAAATTTCGTTAGTTATGAGAAAACTGACGTCAGTTTCGTCGGGATTTCAAATTCCATATTTTGCAACGGCTCTGTTTTGACCAAATCACTTCCATACTTGGCGCCAACGGTCATATCATTGAGAGAGCTTATTTATAGAGCATTATTTGAAGATTAGAGGTTGGATAACTCAAGCACAAAAAGATCAAAGCACACATTTTCTCATTCCCAGTTTTCAAGAGCTCCGAATCTTATTTTCATCTTGAGA
>JAULLG010382605.1:0-11598 GCA_035668355.1 Sarracenia leucophylla
TTGCCATGTGCGCGCATGAGGCACGTTTGGGCGACTGGGTTTATTTTATTTTTGTTTTGTTTTTTTAGAAAAGATATCTATAAAATATCTACATATATATATATATATACTCATATATAAACACACATGCACACACACACACACATCTACATTTATATATATACTCGTATATATACACACACGCACGCACGCACGCGCGCGCACACACACGCATATATATATATATATATATGTATATATACATATACCAAGTCCAAATAAATTAACAAAAACTTCATTTTGTTAATTAAAAGGCTAAACTGTCGAAATCTCCGAAAAAGTTTTATTTTAACTTTTTAAATCATCTCCGTCATATGATTAGTTAAATAATCATTTGATTTATGTTAAAACACAAAAATTTTATTTTCTCCCATTTAAAAATCAATATTTTATAATTGACTTTAAATCCTTAAAAAAATTTGGGTCATTATATAGACAGAAAAGCAATGCGGACAAAGGAGGAAGACCACTGGAATTCAATGTAAGGGGCCATGTATTTCTCAGAATTCTACCTTGGCAAGGAGTTATTTAGTTTGGGAGGAAAGAAAAGATCTCACCCTAGTATATCGGCCCATTCGATATCACAATAAGAGTCGGATCATTTGGCTCTATCGCCTCAACTTTCAAGCATTCACAACGTATTTCATGTCTCGATGTTGTGAAATTACGAACCGGACTAAAGTCACACCCTTAATTGGGAGGAGATTCAGATCAATGAAGACATAAAGTTTGAAGAATGATCAGTCAAGATCTTGGATCATCGCGACAAGGTACCCCGAGGAAAGACAATTCCACTAGTGCGTGTACTTTGACAGCACCACAGAGTTCAAGAATACACTTGGGAAAGAGAAGACGCCATTCGAGTTAACCACCCTCAGTTATTCCAAGAAGAAAGTATGATCCTGAAATTTTGAGGTTGAAATTTATTTTAAGGGGGGTAGAATGTAAGAACCCTAGAAATTTAGAATTTCAAGTAAGCCTAGAAAAATTAGGATTTTCTCACGCTTTGTAAGTTCAATAACCAGGATTCACCCCAAAACTGTAAAACCCTAACCCCCCCCCCCCCCTCCGGATAGTTACACGCTCAAAATCAATACTTAGATTGTGTCATAGTTGAAAGAAAAATGATGCACATGCATTAGAACATCTTTAGGTTGCTTTTGTAATCCATCATTGTAGTCTAATCAAGAGTTTTGTATAACTAAGCCTAACCCCCCTTGGCCGAACACCTCTCATCCCATATCTGAAAATTTTGCTTCCATGTCACTAAGTGTTATGAGCTATAGGAAAGTATGTATTTAATCCTACCAAAATTTTGCATGACCCCTGGACCGGGCCATGATAGTGTAAAACTCTTTTTCGAGTACACGACCCGTGAAACGGGCTGTGAAAGTGTGGAGTACTAATAATGATTTGACTCCTATTAGCCATGTATATTGGCAAGTGTGAATGGGTGCATGTGTGCGTTGGCGTGAGTTGATATGGTTGGGAGATGAAAAACGGGATAACGTTTTTAATGGTGGAAGAATGAGATTTTAACTAATACTTGATGGGCATGAGTATGTTTACAGGTTAAGGTAATGGAACTTAACCTATATTTATC
The DNA here is from genome assembly GCA_035668355.1 of Sarracenia leucophylla. NCBI lineage: Eukaryota > Viridiplantae > Streptophyta > Magnoliopsida > Ericales > Sarraceniaceae > Sarracenia > Sarracenia leucophylla. The sequence continues at coordinate 1,643 of JAULLG010382605.1, forward strand.
ATGAAAATGAACTTGAAGTTAAGAAAAGTGTTTCAACCTAATTGGTTCCGAAATAGTAAAAACTAAGATGTGAAATGGGTTTTCAAATGGATGATTTTACATGAAAATCAGCAATGTGATAAGCTTATTTCAATTGAAAAGTTTTAATTTTCTTATAGTAAAGTTATGTTTTGCAAATCACATGCCATGCTCACATATTATTTTAGTTCATTATTAGTATGTTCCCTATGAGCTATGGTTCACATTGTCTCTGACAACGGTGTAGGTGATACAGGCAGGAGATGCCGGTGGATGCTTATTCAGTTGAGGGGTGATTCTTGGCTAGTTTTAAGCCTCGTTTGGGTAAAATTTCATGACTTTTTCATGAGATTTTTAGTTTATATGTAGTATTTCATATATTCACCAAACCATTTTTGTTCTAGGTGATTTTGCGGAGATTCAAGACTTGTTGGGGGCTGGTTTTGTATTCTCCCATCACTCTTGAGGTAGGATTTATGCTAATCCTTGATTAATGCAACGTTATGAGTTGTATTTTGTGATTTAGTTGAGTTTATTAGGATTTTAGTTAAAAATCCAAAAATTAGGTAATCCATGGCTAATGTATGCATGATTTGGTGGATGTTTATGCTATATTAACATGTTGTAGAGTGTCTTATCTCGTTAATTTGATACTCAAATAATTATGACAAAAATCATGCGTAACCTAGTGTTATGATTTGGAGGTTTGTGGTGAAATTTGGGGAAATTAACCAATTAACCCTAATTAAATACAATTAACCATAATTAGATGTAATTAGGTCACATGTGAGTTGGTATGGACATTAATATAGTTATGTCCTTTGAAAATCGGGGGGCGGTATCTTGGTGGTTGTATGGGTAAGCCTAGGCATACCCTAAACTTGAGACTCAATTATGCTAGTGCAATATATTCTTACCTCGCATATTAGTCGTTGGACGAGTGAGTGGTGATTGGTGAGAATTGACACGGATAAGCCTAGGCATATCCTTGATTAGAGACTTAATCATGCAAGTTTAGCATGTTAATGCCTTGTATACTATTTATGGACTTGTGGAGTGTCGTTGAGTAGTCTTGATGTGGATAGGCCTATACTTATTCCAATGAAAGGTAATTATGTAATGAAATTGATTCCTTACATGGTATTTGTTTTGGTGAGATTTGATGTGGATGGGCTTAGGCATATCCTTAGATAAGTGCTTAATTATTGCATGTTTGCATATCTTGCCTTGTATGTTGGTGGTTATAGTTGTTGGATGGGAAATTTGGTTAGAATAGGCCTAAGCTTATTCCCATATGTGAATCACTTGTGTAATGAAATTAATTTCTTTAATTGATATGTGATTCCTTACTTGATGTGTGTGATGTTAATGTTGATGGCGATCTCGTGGAGGGGATCCTACACATATCCCGTGGAGGTGATATCTCATGTGATGAGGGAGGTAATGATGATTCCGTGGAGGATATCTCTCACCTAGATTGAGATGATGGTGATCCCGCAGTGGGGATCCCACATATATCCCGCGGAGGGGATACCTCATGTTGTTGGAGGTGATGACGACGATCTCGCAGAGGGGATCTCTCGCTATGTCCCGAGGTAAGTTATTTATAGTTACTACCGTGGTAGTGGCTGTCATATGACATGGACGGGGTCCAAAAAGTGAGTTTGTTTCCTTCGATTGAGAATCGTAAATGAGGGGTGGCTCAAGTGGAGCTAAGAAGCCCTAGTTGGGGTCATCACTATGGTATGACCCGGATGCCCATTTCCTTCGGTCGGGGACCATAAACATAGGATTTGTGCCTACAGGGGTCAAGGCTCGGATGGGAGCCAAGAAGCTTTACTTGTATTATTTGTTTAGAGTGTTTATGTGTAGGTTGCCCAATTATGGAAAAAAAAATATATGTTTATCCAAAATATTATGCAAACTAACTTTTGGCTACGATAAGCCAACCTTACTTTAAGTTATGTTTCTACTTAAAGTATTGCATAATCACCTCGCATAGTATGCATGCATCTTTGGTTATCGTTTTTCCTACGAGCTCTGGCTCATTATGTTGTTTTTGAACAACATTCTAGGTGATCATGGCAAGGAGATCCTTGAAGCTTAGACGGGTTGGATTAGATTTTCACAAGTCACACTTGTCGCGGGATTTGATGGACTTTGATCGTTAGCATACTTCTTTGTTTCCTTAAAACTATGCTTATTTAACTGTTTTGGAGGATTATAATAGATTTACTTTATATTTGCTATTTCAATTCCTGATAAATGTAAGGCGCTAAGGCTAAACACATTGTTTTGCATGCATGAGAGTGGATGGGATATATTTGGTGTAGTTGGTTAGCTTAAATCAACATAGAATTGTAAGTTTTAGCTTAATATTGTGGTTGGATATTGCCTTAGTATTTGGTAATATCTCTTGATAAATTGTATGATCTTTGTGATATCCAAGCAAGCTTTGAATATAATAAAACCAAGTTTTACTATAAAGAGGGGATGCAGGAACTCGACAGCAGGAAACTGTCTGGGTAGGGTTCGCTCGAGCGGACCCTAGACCGCTCGAGCGGCCCACGTTTCCAGCGGCTGTTTATGTTGTTTGTATGTCAGTTTTTGCTTAATGTTTTAGGCTAAGCCCTAAACCTTAAAAATAGAGGATTTTTATGGTTTTATTCTTAAAGGGGTGGTTTCGAAAGAAGAATTCTAAATGGACAAATTTTGGAATTTTTTTGATAGAAAGTTGTGTGAGTCTAATCTTAATTCGCTTCCGGTTAGTACGTGACCCGGTCTACTTTCGGTTCACTTGAGTTATATTTATTTAAAAAGGTCAGGACGTGATAACTTGGTATCAGAGCTTAGGCTCGAATACTTCATAACCGTTGGAAAAGGGCTGTGCCATGTCGTGAAAGGTGATATGCATGTTGCATTCATAGCTTGTGTGGTACCTGATTTACATGCGCATGCTACGTGACTATGTGGATATAGGAGTAGGACTTTGAGGATGGTATTTATTACTTCGTGGTCTGGTTTACTGGTTTTGGGTTATATTTAGAAAGGCGCCAAGATAACACCCATTCTACTTGAAAATCCAAACGAGTGGTTCGGATTGGGATATCACTCCAATGGGCCTCCTCGGTATGTGGTGATATGTGATGATGCTCACTTGATATATATGCTCTTTCTTTATATATCTGCTAGCATGTTGTTCCTTGACTTATGGTTCTTGGACATTGAATGACTTATCCACGGGATAAGGTAACAGTTATGGGTTGTGCTCGACCTATAGTTAGGCAGTTGCTTCTTAGATAATGAGATTTCCTACCTGTAGGAGTAGGATTATGAGGCTGATTGCGCTTATATAGTAGGTGACCATTTGGGTACATCTGTGATAGCCGTAGAGGTTTACATGTCAGGAGCCGTGCGCTCTTGTACCCTACTTTTGCTTTGTGGGCTAAGTATGGCCCAACGTGAATAGGTAGAAGACTTTGCATGAGATGATGTGGACGGGAATGTAGTGGTACCATAATGTGTTGTGATCCTTTGGGAGCAGAGATCATGATAGTGAGTTCTCTCATTCGAGAGATATCTTTAGCAATTGTGAGGCTGATGCGTCATCGCTAGTAACCTATTTCAAGTCGATGTGTCACGCTTGAGAGTGATCATTTGGCACTGATTGTGAGGATCGGAGAGCGATCGACGAGTATGAGACCTTATCAAGACATAGTGTCTAATATATGGCCTGGACTGCCTTGGCGAGTCTTTAGGGTCATAAGGAGAGAGGATAAGGTGCTCCTATCAAAGTTGGGGATCCTTCTGAAAGATCCATCTATGGCGAATTAGTGAGACGGGGCTAGCGGTATCGTCGGTATGATCGTAATCATGAGGGCTACAGTTACGTATAGCCTATTAATCGTCGGAATGATTAATGGCTTGTGGTGTGGGGATGTTTCCCCTAGTGAGTGTGGAGGTGTATGATTTGGAGGCCAAGATGGCCAACTCTGTTGGTTTCCCTTGGGTGACGGCGTGATCACTTAAGATGCCTTTCTCGGTGGTCAATAGACGTGATATGACAGAGTCGTTGGCGTGTAAGTGAGACAGTTATGTTGGGTTGAGCTGCCTATCCTTGGGACGGACTACTTAGCTGCCTTACAAGCATGTGACGGTTGTGACCATCGATGGGTCACCACTTATATCCAAGAGGGAGGGCCATTCTTCTTCGTAAGGGATTGATATAATGGTTTATTACCGTCACGTCATTCTTCTGATGACGAGTGCCCTAGTCCTTTGTTTTGGTCCTACACCCTAGACAGGGAAAGGTGTCTGGAGTTGAGATGATGATGTTGTGACCATTGCACCATTATTGGGAGTTGTGGGAACCCTTTGGTTCTCCTAGGGTGTGAGGTGCGGGGAGTTTGTAACGGACTCAAATGATGTGGTTGCATGGCTTTGAGTAGTAACCTTTATATCCTTTTAGGATTCGACATGGTGCCTTATGTCCACCTGTAGCCAATCGTTGGCTTAGAGGTAGACACCTGAGAGGTATGGTTGGATTGATGACGAGGAGCGTGTTGAGGACTCGCTCAGTTGGGTTTGGGTGTCGGTGTAGATCGAGGCTTCGCTGATAAGAGGGGACATCGTACGGTGAGACACCACAACATTTACTGACATCAGAGTGATGATTGGTGAACAAGCAGTTGTCAGAAGCTGGTTGTTGGTAACCCCTTGATCGTGCTAGGATTGAGAATCCTACGGATCAGTACCGCGTGACGGTCTTTCGATGATGCTTGGGAGCAACAGTCGGTGTGTGGTGTCGCGATCGTGAGTATATCCTCTCGTGGTCCTTAACATGAGCTTGATGTCTCACCTTTTGGGCATGAGTGCGTGAGATAAGTCAGTGGGAGTATCCATTGGCTTAGTCAATGGTTTTGTGGAGGAGTGACCAGCTGTTGATGCTTGTTGACTCATGATCTCGATGGTCGGTGTTATAGCTTCTTTTGGAGCTCGTTGGGGATGAGTAGTGTATTCGAGTTCTATTGAGGCGCTTTTAGCATTTTGAGCCTAGTGGAATCCCTTGTGGGTTTCCTGAAATGCTGGTATGGCAGTGAGGCCGTTTAGTCGGTCGATGTTGAGATTTATGTTACCTGCCCCTTTGGGGAAAGTGGAGATGTGAGTGCACGATTCCTTTAAGAATTCATGCGTGCCGTGATGCTTGGGTAGTTCTCATAAGTTTGGTTTTAATGAGCTTGCCCTTTGCTGTGGAATCATCTACAGCTTGTCTGATCGTCAGAACCAACACAATCCTGTGTGTGGGACTGTTGACTTAGGAAGAGATGTCCGAGGATGTTGCAGGATGAGGTCCTGGTTGTTTGGGATTGTCGTGGAGATACCCGTAGGGTTGAATGAGAGTTTGTATCACGTAGTCAACGTGATGGCGCGAAAGTGCGGGGGCAAACCAATTGTTTCTAGTTGGGTGGTTTAGTGTTTATCGCAAGGGTTTGGAAAGTGAAATCCCTTCTTTTTTCCCTAAGTGGCGAGAACTGCTTGCGGTAGTGCATACACGCCATGCATGTCGACTTACGATCAGTGGTGCGGGTCATGACTACGTTTCTTGAACCATTGGGTGGTTTTAGCGAATCATATGTGATGCACTGGATGTGTTGTTTATGGTTTGTAGTGGGTTGGTGCTAGAGATGAACCAGGTGCATTTTCGGCTTTTAGCCACAGTCTTGATATGTCATGCAAGGATGAGTCGGTTTGATATCACATGGTACCTTGACGAGTCAAGGGAAGTACGTCTGAGTAGGACTAGGTCCAGATCTGACTTGGTAAACATGGAGGGAGCAACAACGTGACGCTCGCGGCTGTGCGATTGTTTTGGAGATTGATCTTAACTATATCTGTTGGATCGGTGGGACTCCTAATGTGAGCATAACAGTTGATAGCCTGGATGTGCTTGTGCTAGATTGGCCCTCTGCTCGGTATGATATTCTACATCATACAGTTGGGATCATGCAGTTTTGGCATCGTCCCGTGTGTAGTTGAGAAGTTATGTGGGCCGCTATACGTTCCTGATTGGGATCCCTGTCCATGAGGGAGGTCCTATGATGTTCGAGGCTTTGACCTCCTTTGTCTATGATCAAGACTCTAAGGTTTTGAGCGGGGTTCTTAGTCAGCCGTGAGTATTCACAACACGTAAGTGTCGTAATTTGGAGTACAGTATATAGATTGTTGTACCAACCTGATCATCTATAAACCAGTGTTATTGCTCGTTTACGCCGAGTACCCACCCCCCTTTTGGGCACATCTTGGAGGACGTTACGAGTTAGATCCGTTGAGAGTTGGTAGGTTCGGCATTAAAGGCCTTGTCGATTGGACGAGTTTACCAATAGTGACCATTGTCTGTTAGGTATATAGATAGCACCATTTTAGGGTTGTACACGGGCCAGATTGGTCAGTGACGATTTGGGCAAACCTGAGAGAGTTCGCCATATTGAGGGGCCGAGGTTTGTCAGTGAAGTGACCAAGGAGATAGTGATCCTTTGATCATGTTGGTCGCGACGCAGGGACCATTGGAGTTCAGTGCAAGGGACTACGTTTCCTTACGGGTTTTCCCCAGGAGGGGTCAAGAGGTTTAGTTGGAACGGTAAGCTGTCACCACATATTGTTGGTCCTTTTTCCGCTTGAGAGAGAGGATCGGGGTTGTGGCATACAGCTTGAGTTTTCCATCGTAGTTGTCGTCTGTTCAGGAGGTTTATCATGTTTCCATGCTGAGGAAATATGAGTCGGACCAGCCGCATGTGCTTGACTGGTTGGTTCTGAGAGTTGATGATGACATTGTGATTAAGGGGCAACCCATTCGGATTCCGTATTTTGGAGAGCAGGTTTTACGAGGCAAACCCCACCGTTGGTATGATTTTGCGAGGTGAAACCCTATCACATGTTCTCATCTTGAGGAGCGCGGATTTCGGGGACAAAATCCCTTTGAGTGGGGGAGGTTAGAATGGTACGACCTATTTCAATTTCAAATTTTATAATAAAACCCGATTTTAAAATTTTAAACTTCAAAACATTTTGGAAAACTGGTTAAATCTTTTGAATGACTTAAAATTCGATCTTGATCCGGGGTTGTTAATTCAAACCGAGGGTTTTAGAATCTCAGCCATATTATTCTGGGGTATTGGGTTGAGTTTCGGGCCTTTTGGACTGGGAATAGGCCTCGATTTTTAAAATTTTTGAAGTGGGCCTACAGCAGGTGAGCGCTCTAACACTCATAAAACCGCTCAAGCGGTGTGCTTCAGGCAGACTGGGATAAAAGCCTCGTTATGTCGCGTTTTTACCCCATTTCCAACCCTAAACATCTTATATCGGTAGTGGAGGCAGAGAGAGCAGCTAAGGGCTGTTGAGGGGTGATTCTTAGCTGGTTTTAAGCCTCATTTAGGTAAGATTTCATGACTTTTTCATGAGATTTTTAGTTTATACATAGTATTTCGTATATTCACCGAACCATTTTCGTTCTAGGTGATTTCTCTATGACTTAGGATTTGTTGGGGGCTGGTTTTGTATTCTTCCATCACTCTTGAGTTAGAATTTATACTAATTCTTGATTAATGCAATGTTATGAGTTGTATTTTGTGATTTGGTTGAGTTTATTAGGATTTTAGTTAAAAATCCAAAAATTAGTTAATCCATGGCTAATGCATGCATGATTTGATGGATGTTTATCCTATATTAGCATGTTATAGAGTGTCTTATCTTGTAAATTTGATACTCAAATAATTATGACAAAAATCATGCGTAACCTAGGGTTATGATTTGGGGTTTTGCGGTGAAATTTGGGGAAATTAACCAATTAACCCTAGGTAAATACAATTGACCTTAATTAGATATAATTATGTCACATTTGAGTTGGTATGGACATTAATACAGCTATGTCATTTGAAAAATGGGTGGCGATATTTTAGCGGTTGTAAGGGTAAGCCTAGGCATACCCTAATTTTAAGGTTCAATTATTCTAGTGCAATATATTTTCACCTCGCATATTAGTCGTCGGACGAGTGAGGGGTGATTGGTGAGAATTCACATGGATAAGCCTAGGCATATCCTTGATTAGAAGCTTAATCATGCACATTTAGCATGTTAATGCCTTAAATACTATTTGTGGACTTTTGTAGGGTAGTTGAGTAGTGTTGATGTGGATAGGCCGATGCTTATTCCAATTAAAGATAATTATGTAATGAAATTGATTCCTTACATGGTATTTGTTTTGGTGAGACTTGATGTGTATGCGCTTCGGCATATCCTTAGACAAGTGCTTAATTATTGAATGTTTGCATATCGAGTCTTGTATGTTGGTAGTTGTAGTTGTTGGATTGGAAATTTGGTACCAACAGGCCTAGGCTTATTCCCATATGTGAATCATTTGTGTAATGAGATTAATTTCTTTACTTTATATGTAATTCCTTGCTTGATGCGTGTGATGTTGATGTCGATGGCGACCCCAAGGAGGGGATCCCACACATATCCTGCAGAGGGGATACCTCATGTGATGAGGGTGGTGATGATGATTCCGTGGAGGGGATCTCTCATCTAGATTGAGATGATGGTGATCCCATGGAGTGGATCCCACATATATCCTGCGGAGGGGATACCTCATGTTGTTAGGGGCGGTGATGATGATCTCGCGGAGGGGATCTCTCGCTATGTCCCAGGGGACTTGTTTATGGACGGGGTCCAAAAAGGGAGTTTGTTTCCTTCGGTTGAAAACCGTAAATGAGGGGTGGCTCTGGTGGAGCTAAGAAGCCCTATTTGGGGTCATCACTATGGTAATGACCCGGATGCCCATTTCCTTGGGTTGGGGACCGTAAACATGGGATTGGTCCCTACAGGGGTCAAGGCTCGGATGGGAGCCAAGGAGCTTTACTTGTTGTATTTGTTGGAGTGTTTATGTGTAGGTTGCCTAAATGTGGAAAAAAATATAACTTTTTCCCAAAAGATTATGCAAACTAACTTTTGGCTACGATAAGCCAATCTTACTTTAAGTTATGTTTCTACCTAAACTATTGCATAATCACCTCGCATAGCATGCATGCATCGTTGATTATCATATTTCCTACGAGCTCTGGCTCATAATTTTGTTTTTAAACAACATTCCAGGTGATCATGGCAAGGAGATCCTTGAAGCTTAGACGGGTTGGATTGGAGTTTCCCAAGTCACACTTGACACGGGATTTGATGAACTTTGATCCTTAGCATACTTCTTTATTTCCTTTGAACTATGCTTGTTTAACTATTTTGGAGGATTATAATAGTTTAACTTTGTATTTACTATTTCAATTCCAGATGAATGTAAGGCCCTAAGGCTAAACACATTATTTTGCATGCATGAGAGTGGATGGGATATATTTGGTGTAGTTGGTTAATTTAAATCAACGTAAAATTGTAAGTTTTAGCTTAATATTGTGGTTAGATGTTGCCTTAGTATTTGTTAACATCTTTTGATGAGTTGTATGATCTTCGTGATGTCTATACATGCTTTGAATATAAATAAACCATGTTTTAGTATAAAGAGGGGATGCAGGAACTTAACAGTAGGAAACTATCAGGGTAGGGTTCGCTCGAGCGTAACCTGGACTGCTCGAGCGGTCCACGTTTCCAGCGGCTGTTTGGGTTGTATGTATGTGAAACCAGTTTTTACTTAATGTTTTCGGTTATTCCCTAAACCTTAAAAATTGAGGATTTTTATGGTTTTATTCTTAAAGGGGTGGATTCAAAAGCAAAATTTTAAATGGAAAAAATTTGGTATTTTCTTGATAGAAACTTGTCTGAGTCTAATCTGAACTCGCTTCCGGTTAGTGCGTGACCTGGTTTGTTTTCGGTTCACTTGAGTTATATTTATTTAAAAAGTTCAAGACGTGACACGGCGTGCCAGGAAGGTTATTCGTGTA